>OLKM01000149.1:227847-315347 GCA_900291075.1 Melanogrammus aeglefinus
AAAAAGCAAGCCAAGGGAAAACACCACCTAGATGATTTCTTTCAAAAGAAAGGTGAGCACAACGGTTTAAGAATGGTTTAAGCAAATTTGTTGTCAAGTAGTTCAATATCAGAAATGAATCAGAATAATACATACAATGTTAGATGATAAATCTATCAAATAAATAAAATACCTAGCAAAGCTCAACATCATGAAACACATGTCCCTTAGTTTCGCAGAGAGTGTAGCAGCAGCAGGTCCCTCTAAGTCTCCTGATGTATCGGGGATGTGCGACAAGGTATGTTATGTATACGATTGTTTGCCCCATTATTTGTATTTCCTTTTTTAAAGACTAACCCTGTAGCTTACTAGCATGAGGCAGCCAATGACCTTTCATTTTCCACCGGCAACAACTTCCCTCTCTGCTATGCTGAAGTCAACAGAAGCTCCTTAATGAAAGGAATCGTCAGAGGTAACCATTCAGAGAATGGCAGTAGAAAAATCTGTGGATAGGATTATTCTGCTTAAGCTGCATTTCGGTGAAAATTAGACCCAATACATCTGAAATATTTTGATATCACATCCTTGGATAGAGAATTGTGTTTGGTCAAGATTTTGGAACAAATGGGAGAGATTGGTTTTTCCTTTGTGTAGTTGGCAGTGAAATATGTAATTCTCTACAATTGAATGCGATACTTTAGCCACACGTTTTTTCCATTGTTAGAAAGATAGCAGCCTAATCATAACAGTGATTACATGTAATGCCTCATATTCTGATTGCAGCATTAAACCATTGTTTTGCAAGCAAAATAAACAACTGGATGAATACAAACTAATAACTTGTACATAAAAAGTACCTTCATTATCTGCACCCTCCTCAAACTGTAGGCTAGAATTTCCAAAAACTCAAGAGTGAACTCTCTCAGACTGCTCACCCATTCAAGTAATCACACTTCAACTGCAGCTTAGCAGCAGCATCGGCAGCATGGTGCTTTGCATGCGTGAGTGGGACCAACATGGTCGGAGTTGAGCTCAAAGTTAGGGGCACTGCCCACACATGTTGGAGCGGGAAGAAGCAGCCCAAGGAGACAATAAACGCTCGCCTTGGCTCTGGCTGTTGCTATGCGACAGCCGAAAGTACACCTGAAGTGTGTTTCTAGCTTCTCTTTTTTTCTTCTTCTTCTCTTTGACCTCTGAGTGTCACGAGTGTCTTCTTTTCATTTTATATCTTAAATCTTTTCTTTTTTTTCTTGTAATGACTGCCAGATACAGAAGAGGCCATTTTAAGTTCATCAAGTATGCATTAGAAAGGAAGTAAGGGCACAATACATTATGCCTGTGTGTCTTTGTATGCGTCTACATGTGTATGTGCGTGAAATGAAAATGTATGAGGATTACCCATCCCCAACATGTCCTTCGGATGCACATGATACTGCTACGATCTATATATGTTTCAGGGGTTAAAGTGTGAGAGTAAACAGCACGAAAAAGCCTTTACTGTCACTGAAAGGCACGCACTCCTACTTAGAAACTCATAACAATATCGCAATAGCAAAGAGCCAATAGGGTTGAAAGCCAATTTTGTGTAAACCTGGGACAGTCAAACCTGGAGGTGGTTGGTATTGACAAAGTGATGCAACCCTTAAATTTGTATCGCTCTCTCACCCTCGTTTTGCATTTCTTCTCTTTTCCGGCGTGCCACTGGCTCTTTTTCTGCCCTGTACACCCCCCATGTAGTACTCTTGCCTTCTTTTTTCCCACGCAAACATTTACCAAATGATATTCTCTGTGTGGAGTTCTCTCGTTAATCGCCATCTCGGCTCAATTGTTCCTATTTTTACACACCACCCAAGTTGGTTCGGTGATTACTTCATTATCATCCTCCTCATCGCCTTCATCTAATATGCGTAGCGGGAGGTGCACCAGCACCACCCCCTCACTTTCTCCAGCTATGTCTCCAACTGCCCTTTAACTTTCTTTAAGGACAAAATCCCTATCATAACTAAACCCGCCTGGCTCTCCACTCCCGCTTCATTCCTCATTCTCCTTCATATCGCCCCCTTCACATTTCTCCCATTCAAACGCTGTCTCGTCACCCTCCCCCCCCCCAAAATAATACCACCACCAGCCCTCAATACCTTGTTCCTCTTCCCCGGAAGATTGTTGACACTGCGACAGATGTGTGCAATGTTGCGATCGGCAGTACCTGAGAGCATGCATTAATTTCTACAGCTGAATAAATTAGTGCCTTTTTTTTGGGGAGCCACATGAGAGGAGGAGGAGGGAGAAGGGAGAAGGTTGGTGGGCAGGGTGCAGGGGAAGGGGGTGTGCGAAACAGACGTGTTGGCATTGTTACTGTATTGGCATCTTAAATAGATTAATTGCACCCAAAGTGGTTCCCAATTGGTACAACAATTATAATTCCAGCAAGGCCTCATGTATAATTAATGAATGGATTAAGGGGCTGATGCAAGGCCTGTGCGTCTGCCAAACCAGGCAAGGTAACAGGAAGCAGCCTAGCAACCGTTAGCTGCTACTGTTTCAACCGCGTTTACATCTCACAGGGCATTGTCACTAGCATTAGCACACATTCTTGGCCCGAGATTTGGAAAGAATTCAGAGAGATTTCTAGTAAACGTTCCGAGCATGCATGGGCCCATAGTGCCCTTATCTGACCTCTGCAGAAGGATACACATTTGTATTATTTTGTTTTTTAAAATCATGGATCGATTTCATTGTTCATTGTATTTCCTAATCACACTTTCATGTATTTAGATACAAGTGGATGGCACAGATCCAGTGATTCAGCGTTGGGATTTTCCCGCTGCCCTACTGTGTGTTGGAGAATATAAAAGGGAGAGTAACGGAGACGGGAAAATTGTCCCCATCATCAATCAATCAATCTCAACTGTAACAGTCTGAAATTAACACTTTGCCGGGAGATGAAAAGCAAATGCTTGACAGAGAACAATACAACTCCAAGCACAAGAGCCATGCAGATAAAAGAGACACTTTCATTAAAGATAAGATTCGTTCCCTTTTTCCCTTCAGAGCTAAAATTGTATACTGTCATCGTTAGGGCACTTGACACAAGATGATTTAGGGTATTATTTGAGTTCAAAAGCTGGCAGAATTCTGCTGTGAGTGTAATGTTTGATAACCACTTAGTCAGAGTAAAAAATACACTAATACTGAGGGGATGTCACACACACATCTCTTCTGTAACCAACAGGAATCAACCCAACCATCATACATAGAAATTATGGAACAGTGCCTTCTGAATTGGCTACATTAGTATGAGGTAGGCAGTCAGATGTCGATGACTCCACCTGCTGTCACCTAGCAATAATAAAAAACAGTTGATTTCATAACTGGATCAAAAGGTGCATGCCGAAGCATAAACACTTCTGTTCCTCTGGATTAACAAGTGTAAGTGCAAAAGAAGCAAACAGCAGCCATATGCCGAGGACCAACCTATCCTTTATGATAACCAATCAGTCAAGGGCTGAAGACAGCTGCTACGGCCCACCTTTGGGGAATATCCCCGGCCACCGATGCTACCTGTGTGGGGCATTCACTTGGTCAAACACACAGAGTGAGATATACTCCTTATAATGGTCCTATGCACGCATTCATATTCAAATAACAATCCTGCTTAAGGTACATTGCCGCAGCGAAACATCACAAAACAAACACATAGGAAAGCACATAGTGTATAGTATCAATCATTTAGCATAGGCCCTTATATGGGTACACCACTTAATAGTCAATGTTTTGCTTCAACATCTACTGTTAATGTTTACCTCACTGTGTCTGAAGGTATATTTTCTGTAATTATTTTGCCTTAATATTTGTTTTATTTGTCTCCTTTTTTATTGAAACTCAACATTCAAATTACACACCACATACGACCTAAACCCCTCCATTTCTACTGATTGGCTATATTTAGTGGCCTAACAGTTTGTAGCATTGTGCAGACCCTTCAACATTTGATTAGACTCATGACCCAGACCCATGTAACACTACATTTGATGTAAACTGACGAATATACAGCTGTTTCGGCATACTTTGTTGAATAGCTGAAGGACATGACCGGGGAAATCAGTCAACAAGGTGAAAAAGGCAATTTTAATATCGTGAAAATTGCCTTGTGACTTTCATTTGATTTAGTTATATTTGTAGCAGGGCAGGGCCGCGGAAATGGTTATTGAGGAATAACCATTGACTCACGCAGGAATTGCTTTCATTTTGATGTCTTTCAGTAGATGTTTACCCTCCAAAGTCAACATATGCATTCAAATCGCAAGAGCACTTTGTAATGGACAATTACATCAAATCACATTAAACTCTCTAAAGAATAGTAGCCTTTCAATTAAAGATCGGATTCACATATGCATACATGTGCATCAAACATGTGTTTCACATGACCCTGCTTGCTAGGAACCTAACAAGTTCATTTGGCTACTTGCTTTTCAACCTAAGTGACACTTCATGTCACATATCTTGTTATTGTTGGTAGGTTTAGGTTAGGATACGTTTTGGTTTGTTGATTATTGTTTTTGGTGATACTTGATCTAATACAACAATAATCTAAATACAATAACTTGTTTTTAAAAAAGGGCAGATATTGGACAGAGGCAAGCAGTCTCCCTCACACTCACACAAAAATAAATAACTATTTCCATAAATAAAGGATTTAAGCATTTTTGTGCAAGCCAAGCGACCCATCTGGATTATAGACTTCAAGCAGCTTGACTTCACTCAGGAGAAGTGTCACACAGACGAGATGTAAAGAGCCCAGCGCATACAGGAATACATGAGATGCGGTCTGGTCAGCCACCATTCTCAGGCTCATTCATGTGGAAAGAGTTGAGGACGCTCTGTATGAGTTGACTGTTATTATCCTCAGGGACCATCTAGACTCTAGAGAGCCCAGTGAGTGGCTCTGGCAACTGCCACAGGCTGAAGGCTGAAGCCAACTAGGTATCTTATGATGCCCTTCTTATAATGCTCTCCACATAAATGCAAATAACCTTCAAACACATTTGTGCCCAACATGAGGTGCCGGACAGGTGCCACTCACCATTCACACCAACATTAGCAAATCGTATCAAAATGTGTACCTTATTGAATATGTTATGTGCATTAAATTAGACCCTATGGTGTTCTATGCACCCATCTCGCATGCAATGTTAGTAAAGGAGAAACAAAAGTCAAGACTCAACAACCTGCAGTGTTGTACTGCAGTAGCTCAGTTCAGCAAAGGTTCTCGTTAGACTGAATTATACCAGGCAAATACTACTGTGAGCACATAATCACTATCAAGACATGCTTTGATCAGCATGTTGGACTCACAGATAGGGCAGCTCTAATTAATATGGTACGCCCTCTGCACAGCAGGTAAATCACTTGTACGCTTGAGGAACTGAGGTATACTTGTTCTGTATAGAGTAGAAGATCTAACAGGACCTCAAACACATATCAACCATCACTCACAGACAGCAAATGGGGAGCTTCGGTGGACTCCCATGCCCTGGATGAGTTCAGAACGTTCACAACACTCCCATTGGTTTCAAGTTAATGTCTCTAAGACTTTCAAAAGCCTCCTCTCCTTCAATGAATTTAAATTATTCCCCGGGACACAGCAAAGGAGTTGTGAGGAGTCCCGGGTCCGTCCGATTATGTCTTCGAGCACTTATAGGTGCCCAGAATGTGTTATCTTACACCTTAGGGAGCCATATGTGCCACAGAGACATCCACCTTGACAAACCTGTCTTCCCATCCCATTGGGAGAAAAAGAGATAAGAGGTAATTTGAATGGGCCCATGCTATTGTGATGGTGTTGGGAGGAGTGTTCCAACAGAATTTTGGTAAGCTCACCTCCATTTAAAAAATGATCTCCCTCTGGTCTCTTTAATACCAGAAGCGTAGAGGAAGCCTGGTCAACATTTGCTGAAATTTTATTAACTGGCAATAAGTCGCCATTGGGAATCAGATATGGCAAGTTTAGATGGTTAGTGTCATGCTGTATTCTGCATAATGTACACATAATTAAAAAAAAAGTATACAATATGTACACACATACTATTCATTATAACATGATTTAATCTTAAATATAAGATTTCCCATTGAAAATGATTGAAGTTATTTTTAGTTTTATATTTTTTGGAACTACGATTGTATGCAACCTTTGGAGAGTTTACAGCTGGGCTATGAAGGGCAGTGAAGTAAACCATTTTGTGCCGGGAAGCTTCGAACAGTGGATGGATTTGAATCACGTGTGAGCTAATGTCATTCTGAGTGGTACCAATGATCTCAAATTGAGTTAGTGGCATTCATCTAGTCAATGTGTCAAGGTAAGGCTATGATAACTACAACTTTAATGTATAACTATATAAAAATGAATCAGACTTATTGAACCAGTATTATTGTATAAACATAAAAAAAAATATTTTTCAAAATCTTTGTTGGAAGATTGTGGTGTGTGGTGTATCTGTCTGGCCTCTTTGGTTCAGTGTTTCTTAACGATTTCTTTCGTGTGTCTAAACTTTTGTGAGGACAAGGTCATACCAATCCCAGCAGTGCAAAGAAAAGGGTCTGCAAATTAACTTCAGTGGATGTTATTTCCCAGCCAACGACGGCTGCTCCTCCTGATTGGCTGAAGCACTGCTCAGCAGAACTCCTATTCCATCACGTTCATTTTATGTTGTCTTTGCATTTTGCTTTTCTCTCCATTGTTGTTTTTATTTTCTTGCCTTTTTATTTGACTTTCCTTTCTTCTACCTAGCTTTTTCTGCCTCCACCCACCCCTCACGTTCTCACCCCTTAAACCCTTACACCTACATTTCCCCCTCGCTCCATCTTACATTCACACGACTCTTTGCTTTCTGGTCTCCCTGATCTCTGACAGTGCCTTCTTATCACATTCCAGTGAATGAATATGCCCTCAACTCATTTAAGAGGGGAATCTGTACCGTCAGCCCACAGAAGAGCACGCACTCACCCACACACACACATGCATACACAAAAAGCTGCCAAGCTGCTCTCAGGAAAAGTCCTCTCGTCTTTTTCTGTAGTGGAGAAAGAGGCAATTATTGAAGAGGAGATTGGAGTAAGGCCAACGCAGATGTGGAGCCAATAAGGGGCGGGGGAGGAAGAGGGAGAGAGCAACAGTGGGAGTATGTTCGGTATGGAGGCGTTGATATGGATGATAGTTGATATATTGGGGGGAATGGAGCACGGATCAATGGAGAGGGGAATATAAGAAAATAAGTATGTGTTTTAGGTGTTTTGTGTGTCTGACAGAGAGATGATGGAGGTTTGAGGGGTCTTTGGCATTACCGTGAGTATTTTTCGTCTGGTAAGATGAAAGGGAAACAAAGATTCATGCCCCCCCATCCTCTCTAAAAGAGTCCACTTGGAGTCATTTCATACAAATCAAGGGAATGTGGCTCTCAGCCGCTAAGTTATGTTTGGTTATCTTCCATTTTTTAATGTGTCAGAGTCAGGGCTTGGGAAACAGGTGGAAAAAGTCTATTGTTCAGATCAGAACAAATATGGAAACGTTTATGTTCTTGTGTTTCAAATATCATAACATTATGTTGGGGATGAAGTATATCCTAGCACACATATTATCGGCGAGACTCAAAATCTGCGGCCCAAGCTCACAATCTCTCCTTTATATAAAACGCCCTAGCTCTCCTGTATATAATTTACAACATAGTAGTTAGAATAACACATTCAGGGCCCTATCTTGCATCCGGCGCAAGTGACTTAGTCACTGGCGCATGTGTCGTTGCTAGTTTACAACTGGCGCAGAGCGTTCTTTTGCCACCAGCGCCACTCGCCGGTAAATTAGGGAATGATCTTGCGCCCCAAGGGGCGGTTCGGCGGAAGGAGGAGGCGTGTTCTGTCGCAAACGGTATTTTGACGTTTCTGAAAACCATTGCGCTACTGACCAGGAAATACCTGGTTTAAAGTCAGGGGCGCGTTGTTCAGATGCTATTTTAAGGGCGCATGCATACATGCGCATGCGATGCATACGGATTGCTTGTGCACCTCGCGCATAGGCCTATACTTTGCTTCTCTCATCTACACGGACAGCAGTTCCCATTTTTGCAAACCATAGATAATTACAAGGACAATAAAATATTACCACACAAGGAAAATCATTGTGGTGTCCATAAAGATAAAATAATATAAAAATAATAATAATATATAAAAGAATATTTTGTCCAGCTGCTGAAACAATTAAGGCGATTTCCTCCCAAGCCGCTTTCACGGAAGCAATTTTGGGTGGGTTTCTCCCATCCCCATATGAAGCCAAGTCGCGTTCTTTGACTGCTCTGACAAGCACATCGGTATCTTCTGTGGTGAACCTTTCATTGCGTGCGCCTGGCAAACCCGCCATCATAATAGCAATCCGCATGGAACATGCGCCGATCGATCTTAAAGGGGATGCGAGAAAACGCTCTGATTGGTTCATTGCAGGTTACGCCCAAACCACACCTACGGGTAATAAGGCTGCTTCAGACCAACCCTTTTGACACTTGCGCCGCGGCGGAAGTGTCATTTATCCGCCTGTAAAATAGCGATAGCGCCGTAGAACCGCCCACAAAGCTACTTGCGCTTTGCGCTTTCCCACTTGCGTTTCAGACCGTTAAAATAGGGCCCTCAATATCAAAGATGCATTACATGAGCGAAGTGAAAAGATAAGATAAAATAACAAACATTAAAGATCCCATGGCATGCTACTTTATGAATGTTGTTATATAGCCGTTAGTTGGCCCTTAATACAGTTCTTGAAGACACTCAAGAAATTCAGCCTTGGTGCAGAATTACAGCCACAAAGAGCCAGTCCCACGATGAGCTTCCATAAACGTGCCGTTTTTTAGAGGCTGGTCAAGGTGGAGGGTGGGGGTGTGGCCCTGAGCAGCTTGCGGCCGCGATACCATGCGCTCGTGTTTAGGCCTACAGTGGATGTATCGCAATGGCGAGGTGCACACAGTTTTTAGCCATGTTCTGTAAATATTCTAGAACGTTCCAGGCGCTCCGGCGGGAGTCCTGGAGCTCTATATCTAAATATCATATTACATATAGGTTTCTATATCATATAATATAGATATTATCACGGCCAAAAGCTATGTGCGCCTCCAGACGATTATGAATCTCAACCGACTGCATTGGGTTCTCCAACGTCTCTGGTTCTTCCACTTCCACATCCATTTGGAAGTAGGGTTAGGCACCACCGCCTCGGAAGCATGCAGCTGCGGTGGTGCCTCGCGGCAGTGGTGCCTCGTCGTGGAAATACCAGAGTCGTCTGTGGACTTAGAAAAGGGAAATTATCATGCCATGGGGCCTTTATATAAATGCAGGGAATGGTAGGGCTGTCTTGCCAATTAAGCTTTTCTAGGATTGATTACGGAGCTCTGTTTCCCTGAGAGCCCTGTCAAATACCATGTGCACCTTTGACCTTCTGGCCTTTAAGTCTTCCGGTAAACATAGGGGGATGTTCATTTTTGGCTATGTGAATGCCAGGGATGCTATCCAACTGGCATTCCAGCAGTGGCCAATGTTATTTGGAACCGCAATATTTTGTGGAAATAGCCTTTGCCCACTTCCACTTGAATTGTGTTACCGCTAGAAACTGCGCCTCCAAAAGTATCAGTGCTCATGGTCTCCAACACATCCTAATCACACTTTAAGGTTTCTAGGAAACCAAAAGGTGAAAGCAGAGTCGCCACTAGCCTCCCACCAACATTTGACAAGATGTCTACTTTTAAAGAACCAGCGAGGGACAGAGAGACAGAAAGAGAGGGAGAGAGGGAGGGCGCCGTCACAAAGCCAATTCTAACAAGACGGGTGGTAGGAAATTGATAGTCTCGCAGCCAGCAAGGTACCGCGAAAGCCAATCTACGGCTTGGAAATGAGGAAAATGGTGGTGGGAGCCGGCCTTTTCAGCCGTGTTACACAACGTAGTGTCTCTAACCGAATGTTAAGAAATGCAAATAGTTCATGGACTTATACCATCTAGCCCTACAAGACAGGAAAACCACTAGCAGGTGTGACATTGAACCTAGCCAATGCTTTACATTATGTGTTTAAGATGTCACCTCTTGTGTGTTTGACAACATTTATTTTGAGCACACAATTAAATAAGTTGAATACATGTCCTTCAATATATGAACTGGAAGATATTTATAATCAGTACATAGTTGTGTCAAGGTGTTGAAGGTTTGCAGAACTTTAACCAAATCTGGTCAGAAGTATGGCAAGCACATTTTTCTCATCAACAAAAGCATTGAGTGCAATTGTTTGTCCTTTCAACATCAGTGGCAGTGTGTCACAAAACAATAAAAAAATTTGCCCGCGAAACGGGCGATCGCGTCAAATGACAAATGTTTTGCATGTCATTTGACGCGATCGCCCGTTTTGCGGGCAAATTTTTTTATTGTTTCGATTAAACAATTAAATACAATACAAATATAAAGTAAAAACAATTGTTATCGCTATCTATCATAATACAGATAGCGATCCGCTATCTGTATTATGTTATATCGTCGTTTGGAAACATGTTTTCTGCATCGCGTCGTCTGTTGCCGGGCAGGTTGTCAGGATGTAAACAAACGATGACGTAGGCCGGTACAATTTTCGCCCCCGGTACAATTTTAACGTGACAGCAGCCATCTTTGTTGCTTACAAAAATACCTCAACAGCGCTACTCTGTAAAGTCATCGTATCAAACCTGGCCCATATAAGAGAAACGATTGTGGTTGGCCAGACCCGGGCAAGGTTAGCTCATAACCGACTAGACCATCTGTCGGAGCAAATTAAACATGAGATCACAGATTCATCTTTTTCCCATGCTAGGAAAATATAGTAAAGGAGGAATTCAAGCAAAAGGCAGCTAAACTACCCTTTGACTTTCTGTATTACCCAGAAGCTCCTGACTTCCCTTTTCTGTTTCACAAGAACACTAATTTACCATTTCATAATCCATTCTTCAGTGATGGAAAGGTATTCCCTCTGAATAAGTATAATCAAAAAGAGCACACAACCAGTCCTATACTTAAAATAACCCAGCACATAATTACAACTGAAAAGGCTGCTTGATTGCGAGAGAATTTCAACTCCCCTGTTATCATTTAAGCTTTATACAATTATTTCATCATCAGGGGAATTGCACACAGACGTTGTATGCCGTTTGAACATGGCTAATGGTTTTTGAGAGTTGGATGTCAAAACCGCTCTCTCTACTTAAAAGAGTTGCGTTTATCAAATGGAAATTAGAAAGCATGCAGCTCAAAAGATATTACGACGTTAAAGATCTCCGTCTTTTATCTGTGTTGATGTGTCACTCTTCAATCGGGCAACTTCGGTGTGACATCATCCTCCAATGAATGGTAGCATCATCTATAATTCATGCATCACAAACGACAGAAACACTAGCACACATGTAAACATTTGGTTGAGGACTTTCACACTTTCAGCGGGGTACATTTGAACACGATGGTGCAATACTTTGTTCAACCTTTACAAAACATGAAACATTAGGGTATTGATGGATTGACTTTATTAAATAAAGAAGAAAGTGTTGCCACATGACATATTGTGTTCTGATTCTGACTATGTAATAGATGGTAAAGGTGTACCAAGTAAGGTATTGGGCTTAAAATAAATGGTAGCTACAGCTTGCTTATCCTCATTTTTGCCAGAGCTGGAAAAGACTTTCTGCGAGGTAAGGATGCAGCAGGGAATCAAAACATCCGAGGCAGACGCAGCACACCACAGCAGAACACCCGACAAATAACTGAATATAAGTAGCAAGACACCCCCCATCAGTTTAGAGCTCATCCGGAGCTAAAGTACTGAGCCAATGACAGGTCAATTTATCTGCTGCTTCTTGGCTTTTATCATGCTCCGCTTGCTGAGAGCTCTGACCTTTTCCCACTTGTCTTGACGGGACAGCAAGGCAAAATGTGTTGCACGTGCACAGGTCTGGTTGCTGTGCATCTGTCTTGAGTGTGTCTGTGAAGGGGGGGGGGGGTGGGGGATGTTGTTGTGCTTGCTTGTGGTGTGTATGAATGCATGTGGCTGTATATATTGTTTTTTTTAACATGCAGGTTTTTCTGTGTTGATTTAACATGAAGCGGCATGTGTTTGGCCGTGTGCATTATAATCAGAGCGTCGCTGTTGCACATGGTCAGATGCACACGTGTGTGTGTGTGTACATTAAAGAGTAGTGGCACATGCGTGTGCTTCTGTGTGAGTATTCCTGGCTCTTACGGGCAATGCTCATGGGTGACTCAGCAACACACACACACACACACACACACACACACACACACACACACACACACACACACACACACACACACACACACACACACACACACACACACACACACACACCTTACTGGGATCGCTCACTTTTAAACATCAAATGTCACCTATCCCTCCTGCCCGACTCCCAGAAGCTGACACACTTCAGCAGGATGACTGGCCTCGGCTCCAGAGCTCGGTGTGACAGGCTACATGTGCCCTGTGGGACAATAGACTGTGAACGGTATAAGGTTTGAGAGTCAAGGGTGTACACACAGCATAGCTTTGACACACCCTTTCTCTCTTTGTCATGTTACATTACTGTTCATGTTCATCACGCATGCTGTTTCAGTGTTGCGCTTATGAAACATTGAGAGCTGCAAACCAGAGTTGTCGTTATCTTTATCAACAGGAGTGTTATGGTGGATGCTCAAACCTGACGTTGTCAGATTTCTCTAAAACGTAGCCTAACAGAGCTAGTTCTAAATTCTGTGGTTTCTAGGCTCTTGTGTTTCAAATACGTTCTTGTCAACGAAACAAGACATGCTTTGACTCTGTTCAGTAAGGGCTTTGATAAAACATGCATACCGAATGTTCACCGGCTGGTTGACAGAGGCTGAAGAGTTTTAGAAGAATCTTGCTGTGTTTCATGGAAGAAAAGCGCAGAATGTAAGGGTTTTTTTTGCAGCATTGTTCAAAAAATAAGTAAGTTAAGCATGAACTGCTTTAACATAGTTACAAGGATCCAGGTTGAATTTATAGTAACCATTTGTTACCATGTTTTTTCTGCTTCATGTTATCTGTTGACATGTTGATTGTTGATGATTTTAGGGTGAGATGATGTTGCCCGAAAGCTAATTGAGAGAGCTGACACCTAAATAACTGGCATTTCACTAACTTAATTATCTCATTGAATGATTTTGCCATTTGTACAATGACAGTAGATAATGTCCATGTTGTTAACGGTTGCCTCATGTCTATAATTTAACATACATCATTTCTGACGCACACTTGGCCTATCTATTGTTAAAACCTGCAAATAATTTTCCCTTTTCCGAAATTTCTAATTCAACTGTAAAAATATACGGTTGGTAAGATTTAAGATCGACAATTTGATTGTAATTTATAAGAAATGTCAAAGCCATCAATCAGCTTTTAGTGAGTGAAATGCCCTGTGAGAATATCGGTTTCGAGTGCGAGCCTGCCTATGTATGAGCTCATTTAAATGATAGCCCGCTCCCGGCTAGTTTCTGTCTAATCAGGGCATTTCTTCCCCAAACACACGACGGTGCATGAAATGCAACACTTCGTCATGGCCGAGAAATGGGAGGGAGCGAGGTGAAAGGGAGGGGATTTTGTTTGGTGGCTTCATCTTTTAATCTTGCCCTTCCTCTCTCTTTCACAACTGCAAAGTCCCACCTTTAGGTCGGTCATACGATCCAAATGTTTTCATCAAGTGACATTTCCCATACATTTACACGTCACCCTACCAACCTGATGCCCTTGTAAATCCTTTGTAAATGTCATCGAAGAAGGCAGCCATACAATAGAGCAGCTCAAGGCCTTCCACAACACAACCTGCAGTTAAACGGCCTGAAGCAGCACAGCATGGTTTATATTCAGCCACGGAGC
This sequence comes from Melanogrammus aeglefinus, assembly GCA_900291075.1. Lineage (NCBI taxonomy): Eukaryota > Metazoa > Chordata > Actinopteri > Gadiformes > Gadidae > Melanogrammus > Melanogrammus aeglefinus. Next base: position 241,780 of record OLKM01000149.1, read on the forward strand.
AAGCTTATGTAAATAGACCTCTGCTTTTGCGCTGCATTCAACACTGCCGCCTCAAGGGGGAAAGCATCCCTTTGTCATATGTCCTCCTACCCTGCCCCCCAAACAAATGACACCAGACAACTATGATGTGCATATGTTACGCAGTCAAACCAATTCCAGGCGAAAAAATTGCTGAAAAGCAAATGTAAAGGCATGTTTCTGATTTGTATTTTTATCATAGCTGGCTGGCTACAGATCCAAATGCGTTAGCAGGCATGGATGATATACAACAGCCTTTTACATCTAGTCTTGATTAAATGACAAGCTCTGACGCGTGGCAACGATAAACTGAAAGAGTCGGCTACGTTTCCAGTCCCAGACGCACTGGTTATGCCGCAGTAACATCACACAACAGCGAAACCTTCCACATAGACATGCACAGACTTATGCATATGTATGTCTGGAAATATAGCCAAAAAAATAAAAGGGGGTAGGGAATTGAAGCAGCAGAGGTCTATGCCCTTGCCTGTTATTACTATGGTAAAACATGTAAATAACCTTGGCGCCACTCTGCCTTTGATGTCTTCCGTTTTAAGTAAACACTCGTCTTAGTGAGAAGTCGATATTGCCTCGCGCCTCTTTAGGGACCCATAAGCACTGCGGGGCCCCAGCACCACATAGGTATTTTTCTTCATTTGAAACATTGATCCGAAGTCTCGCACCAACATCTGTCCTTCTCCCGCTCACTCTCTCTCACACACAAATTTACGATAATTTTTCAGTCGAGTAGACTTGGAAGGATCCTTGGCGCCAATAGTGAACTAAGCATGTCTGAAAAGAGTCAGGAAGGAGTGGGGAAGAGAGTGATGGAAAGACGGAGCAAAGAGGAAAACTGAGGCACCAAAGACTGAGTGACACACACACTCTCACACACACACAGAGACAGAGAGAATGTGTGTCCTAATTAAGTTTTCATCCATGTCAAGTCATCTGGGCCTTGTTAGGGAAACATATACAGACAATGCTGCTTCATTCCTGGGGAAAAGATACTGGCAGCTGCTACTACAGGAAATCTATTAATTGATTTCGGCAACACATCTTTGTTTTGAGAACATCTGTGGAGAATTCCCTCCACGCACTGCCACACAATGCCGTTGACAGGTGTGCACAGTAGTTACCGGTGGCAACATTGTGGTGAAATGCCAATGCTTACAAAAGCTGAAAGGAGATCCCCTTTTAAAGCCCGAGTTACTCAGTGCATTTGCCAAGCTCTGAAAAACGTCAGTGTCTGGGGCCCCTATTGAAGGCCCACAGAGCTACATGATAGGCTCTACCAGTAGGAAAACCGTTTGGCTCCCATACAGCAGCTAATCGCCTGAATTCATCTAGTAAAGAAAAATCACACATTTTTGCTTTGATTACTTTGTTGAATGACTGGTCAAAGCTCTGAGCTATATAAAACATACAGAGCATATACTGGTAGGTTATAAACACCAAAGTGAGCACATGTATGTCCCTCAACATTGTGAGTTTGAGGTTTTATTTTTATGGTTTGAAAGACATATATAATTGTATATATATTGCTCAATGAATAATTAAGTTAGTGAGTTGCCAGTTATCGAGGTGTCAGCTCTCTCAATTAGCTTTTGGGCAACATCATCTCACCCTAAAATCATCAACAATCAACATGTTAATAGATAACATGAAGCAGAAAAAACATGGTAACAACTGGTTACTATAAATTCAACCTGGATCCTTCTAACTATGTTAAAGCAGTTAATGCTTGACTTACTTATTTTTTGAACGTACATCCATGCTTAAGATTAAATACATAATGTAGGCTAACACTATTGTCATATATAGCTAAACATGTACATCTATTGTGTCAGTTTTAGGTACTCCATTCCCTCATTCAACATGTATTAGTAAATAGGCAGCAAGTAAACTACTGCTTTCAAACAGAGTAGCCTTTAATTTCTTGTAGTTGGTGTGTAGTAACCTTTACCTCCTGCAAATGAACTGTGATCGTTGTTAAAGGAATGACCAATTGATTGGATTAAGGAAGCAATTGGTTGTGAAAGAGAAACTAAAAAAACAGATCAGTGTTGATCAATAGTCATCAGACCTCCAGAGTCCATAGAGTGGTATTGATCAGAGGAACGTCAATCACACAGTCCACTGGGACACATGCTGCCGATTGTTACAGTTTGCGCATGATTAATGTCAATAATGGGTCATGGAGGCTTGTGTACAAGTGTGAATACATACAGCACACAAAATCGAATGATGGCAAATTGAGCTATTGTCAGAGAAATACGTATTTTTTATTGTCTGAAATACAAACGTTTTTAAACCTTCTCTTGAACTCATGACTTTTTCCATCGTGGTCAAGGTAAAGAGGTTAGGAAAGGACGTAATTGTTGACAAATCGACCGCAACCAGTGCCTCACCTATCTATCCTCCAAAATATGCGCTCTATAGACCCTCTATGCGTCTGCTACGTTTAAGTACCAAGGTTTGTTTGATCGACTTCAAGAAAAGTGACAAAACCCTTTCCTAGAGCCGTCCCAGCAGAAAGATAATATATTTCCGTGTATATAAATACACACTCTTCCTACTTATATGTCGTTGTCCTTGAAGCCAGGATCTGGTATTCTTGTAGGGAACAAGCCACCATGTAGAGAGAGTTTATGTACAAAGAGTTAATGGATGTTTTCTGTCTTTTTCCTCAATTGCCAGTATTTCCTTGCCCATCGTTGGACTTGAACCTGTACACCACTTTAGCGATGACAAGGGTGCTCACTCCCTCGAACATCCAACACTTTATCCAGGGCCCAGGCAGTGAGGAAAAGGGCAAGGGCAAGAGAGATTATCGCCAAGTGCTCTGAAGAGTTGCAAGTAAAAAGGACAAAAGGAGAGCTCCCTTCCCAGCGAGCTCACATGACACAAATACTAATGCAGATGAAATGAAGGGCACACTATTCAGTACACACCTTGACTCAGAGTGAGCCATCCATCGCTACGACGGCTAACGTGATTATAGTTAAGCTAAGGGCGAAAGGACATTCTGTGAAACTGTCTGGTTGAAGCACAAAGTGGTTTCAGAATAGCGTGTTGTTTTTGCACAATCCGCCGTTATGGAATAAGATGGATTCAAAGTTTCGGATTCTGTTTTTTTAATTGGAATTACCCTGGTTGGTAAAGTAACTGATTTCAAAGGTCTTCATACACTCATAAATGAACAGTATATTATGAGTGACCCTTTATTTGATCTCATGAATTTATGTTATTAAAATTTCACTCACTGAAATCATCGTTCTGACATTTCGTTTTGAGATTTAATCCATAATCTCAAATATTATGAGAATTTATGAAAACTGCTGTAGCCTAGTCCTTACAGACATTGGAGCAAGAAGTGACTTTCTTTCTAAAGGGCTTGCAATTAAGTAGGGTAAAGGCATAGGCTACATCATATAACTTTAACTACCATGTTCACTCATGTTCTTTTTGTATCCATCAAGAGTTAGTGAGAGCCCTGTAACTAGTCAATATCCTTTAACTTTTGAATGAGCAGGTGGTGTGTACTTTGAGAACCGGTATCAGCTAAAGAATGGTAGTACATATTGCCACCAGAAGGAGGGGATTTGCCCCTCCAAAGTTTAAAATGACAATTGTGGTTGGCACACACACACTTTTTCCATCTAGATTTCACTTGGGTTTTGGATTGTCGGTGCCGTTAAAAGTAGTAGGCCTAAGCTATTATTAATGCTAACCGGGAGCTAGTTCTAATCTGCACAGACTTCATACTTGTTAGGGAGGGGGGAAGTGCTCGCAACCATTAAAACCTAACGTGATGGTCATTTCACGCATGATTTCAGTGGTCTATAAAACCTAATCGATGGTGAGGTTCAGACGTTTTATAAAAGGAATCAGTCCAGTCGATTTCTCATGTGCTCTCATTAGCTTTTTAGAAGAGGGAAGAGGATTAGTAAGCGAGCGTACGATAATACGATTCAATATCAGTGAAATGGTAAAGGCATGCTATCTTTGTACTTTCTGTCTCATGCAAGATTAATCAAATATTTGAATGTCTCGTCAATCTGTCTCGTTCTTTCATGGTTTGTTCTCCACCCGGGACCCCCACCATCATTGCTAATTCAAGTCTGTTATCTTGCTGATATGTTAAACATCCAATAATCAACTACAACCCCCATCCCGCTGTGTTTGGTTAAAGTTGTAATGTTGTGTTGATTGATGACCGACTTCAAAGATCGTTTGAGAATGAGAACGAGGGAGAAGCTGAGTCTGACTGACTCAGCTGAGAACCGTGCATCCCATGATACGATTCACCGCTACCGGAAACTCGACTGAACGAACGAACAAACGATTCTGAATGACTCTTCTTGGCGAACAGACAGATGCGAACTGAATCAAGGAAAAGAAACATTGAATCCATCACTAGGAGGCGGCAATCTTCAGAGGTCTATGAGACCTCTGAAGAATAAGTCCCGCCTCCAAGGCTCAAGACAATTTTGTGATGCATGACATGCTTTAATCAATTTAAAGCATATTCTTTGAGTACTGACTTGTGAAGCAGTTGAAGATCTGGCCAAGTTGAAAACCTTAAGATGCACAAAATGCCATAAGTGACCGCCACCACAAATAGATTCAAGCCAATAATATCCTGAAGTTAACGAACGTTGAAGTTAACCAACGTTAGCCAACGTTCACACTCAATATCTACAATTTTTGCATCCAACTTCCCTGAATATCGCATTTCATTATGGATACAATTCCCTAGAGATTAAATAAGTCCGACATAAAAAAACTCAAAATTGTATGTTTATGAATGCAGCAACACATCTTAAAGGTTATCAGATATCATCTCTAAAGTGTTTTAAAACCCTGGAATAAAATTCAAAAGCCCCGGTGGGGAGAACAAGAAACTATTACAAGAGGCGAGAGCCCAAATGGCACGTTTTGCTAGGAATAGTTTGAAACAGTGAAGCTTTCGTTTAGAGATGGTTCCTCGTCGGCATGAAGTTTGAAATGGTCAAGTAGAGGGATGTGTAGTTTAAGCATGCGGTTAGCACGGTCTAGGTATTCAAACTTCGTTATTGCCCGCAGTACCGACAGTGCCGGTTGTGAAGAGCTTTGCTGTGCACAGCGCTGCACTGAGTGCACCTGCAGCTAGTGGGCTGTAGCACAAGTGGCATGATTCATGCTCTCATATTGCTCCAAAGCAATAAGTCCCATCGACCCCATCTTTAAAGATTTTCCTAATTGCATTATACCTCACTAATTTCCAGGAATAGGCTGAACCCACTCGTATTACGGACTTGTATAATTTCTTACCTCATAGTCAAGAGTTTCAAGCATTAAAGTGACATGAAGTACCAGTACACTAAACTGTAACATTCAAATAAACACACAAATATATGATACTTTTGACATTGACGTTATTTATTCCTACGAAAAGGCAAAAACAAAAAAGGAATACCCATGTACATGATATCAATGCTTTTATTTAAATATTCTAAGAGACAGTGGGTACGCTTTTAGATTAGAGATATAAAATTCCAGCATTAAGTTAGAGATTTTTATGTTCAAGTTAGAGATGGTATTTTGTCAAAGCCTTTCTCTTTTTTTTTTGCCGGCTGTGTTCGTTTAGACTCTCTTGAGAGGGTTCCCACAGACAAGGTAAACAGAATTAAAATACTAGACAAATCAAATGAGGTAAATGGTCCTGTAGACTGGTGTTGATCAACTTTGCTATGTAGTGAGTGACTCGACCACTCAAGGACAACCAGGCCAGTCTGGGGGATCTGCATGAAGGCCTCTCCCTCCAGCCCAGAAGAGTCCTCAGCGTTGAACCATCAACTGGAAGGAGAGGATCTTTCATAATTAATGAGTTCTTTACATGTGCATTTAAATACCCATGGTGGCTCTCATGCTCATACGTGATACTTATCTTAATACTAATTTAAAAAAAAAGCCCATGTAATATGAGATGTTCCAGGAAAGAGACTAGTCTTCAAAGATTGTATTAAAATCAGGAATGTAATTGCCGTTTCTTATACATTTGGTCTCCCTTTGAGAGTAAACACAGCCCTCACCTGGTTCTCTGCGCCATGCCCCCCCCCCCCCCCCCCCCCCTCCGTCTGCGATCAATCTGTCTGAAGAAGAGCTTGACTCTCCTGGGGGAGGAGCTGGTCAGTCAAGCACTCATTGGCAGGACCCGTAACCTGCATCACATCTGAAAGTCAACACATTTGCTCACTAAGGTTGTATTACCTCTGTGTGCTTAGGAATATCTAAATGTACATATTTTATTCCATCAATGCAAAAACCAAGACGTGCATAAATACATTGCATTTTATTCAATTTTACTCCACTTCTCCCAAATAGCCAGCGTTACAATATACACCGTAATCATTGTTCTTTTGCTTTGGTTTATGCCATTCCCTTTTCTTTAATATGCTTGTAACTGTAAAGGGTAATCTTAAAAAAACTAATTATGGCACAAATTTACAGGTCACCTATATGAGAAATCCTGAAGCTAGTCCAACTGCAGTATGGTGTGTTGCTGTTACTAGGGTCAACTGATTAATTCTGCAACACAAACAAGAAATGCCTTGAGAGCATTTTTGCCTCTTACCCTTATGCATCTGTTGGATTCACTGTACCACTGGTCTTTGTTCCCCTGCAGCTTCAAATGACACTATCAGTACATGATCAATTGTTCATGTTAAAGAATTTCCTTAAGTTGTTTCACAAATCAGTTTGAGGAAGGGTAATCATCACTCACCATTATGAAGGACAGCATTAGCCATGTCTGGTAAGATGGTTCTGGTAGTCAAGGAATCCATTGATGTAAATTAATTCATTCTGTTACCTTATTAGATCACATTACATTAAAGCCACCATTAGCACCTCATTGGATGTAACATTCATAGTGCTAACACCAGTTTCAGTTTATGTTCCTACAAAGTGGTACAGACTACACCATATAAAGTTTTATGGTTCTGACCCTATAGCGTGACTACTTTACCATTCTGCCCCTACCAAAATGGCTTAAATTTTAACCTGCCGATGCTTCAAGAACCATCTACTGCGCAAGATCGTTGACCTTGTTTCTCTGACTAAACCATGTGTTGAACCTTTACCACTCTTCGAGTCATACCCAGCCTTCTAATTACGATACTACAGGCTTTAAGATGACGCTTTATCACCAGCCCCCACCTAAATCAACTGGTGAATTGCAATTTAAGTCCATTCACCTCAGAGGAAATGGTAAACCCCATTTGCTTTTGATGCCGATGTTTGTATTGACCTTTAATAATCTTAAAATCAAACCAAATTTTCCAGTGAAGATGTTTATGGTTTAGACAATCATGTGTGCGCTGAAAATTCACTACGAATGCACGCTAAGCTTCCAAACTGAAAACAAAATTCATAAAAAGGTGCTTTGGGGCCAAGTAGTTCAACAAAGACCTTTACCACAGTCCACATAGCCAGAGGTAAAACAAATAAAGCATCGCAAAGAATTCCAACACAAAAACAAATACAATTGCAAATAAACTACAAAATTCTACATAAAACAGCAGTCAAAGGAAAAGCAGTAAACAGAAGCTACAAATCCATTGAAAGGAGAAAATGCTAATTGATAGAAGAGTGCTACAGTAGAGTAGTGTGCACAAGTGTTTTAAGTAAGCACATCTAATTCATGACTGAAATATTAAATTCTAGAATGCCAACATGTTCCAAACCAAACTATTTGCCTGGTCTATGGTCTCTGAAAGAGTTCATTAGTCAAGTGGACCATGTACTCCCGTAAACCCTTACATCGATATATAAAACGTGAGGGTTTAAGCGAAGCCCGCAGATGGCATGAGTCTGCGTGCGAAGAGACAGTGTGTAATGGGTGAGATGTAAAAATGCACCAGCTAGGCTTTATTTGAAGCCAACAGCCCAAACCATTCCATACAACTTCGACTAGGTCCTAAAATAACCATTAGATGACTCACTGCGCAGGGTTCCTCGTTGGTAGACCACCATGTTCCACACGTGGGGTATACAATGTTTTGTTTGAAACAGCTACAGCATCTCCGATGCAAGACATGGCAAAACGATAGTTCCGAATGTAACTACGGTTCTATGAATTCCGGATGACCGGTGCTTTAGCACTGGATGTTCCATCTTGTGCATGCGCAGGTTGAGTAATTATACCAACAAAGTCACCTGTGTTACCTGGGTGAATCGAGAATGTCTATATATTCCAGAAGTCACCCGAGGATCTGTTCCAACTGAATCTTCCCGCGGAATCTGAGAAGTCTGAGTTACAGAGAGCCCTGGCGGTCATCCCGAATTCATAGAACCGTAGTTTCATACTGTTGCGTGTGGACATGACATAACTCACTCAGACACTCAATCACTGTGCTGTGCCTAAACCCCATGTCTTTCTTTCCTCATCACATCAGGCTGGCACACTCAGGCTGACACACCTGCAGCAAATCTGAGATCACTACCACCCAATTACCAGCCTGTTTTATAAAGCCAGCAAAGTCAGTTGCTGGAGGAACACCAGACCCGGTAACACCTTAGTCCCACAGTATGCTTGGTGAAATACCCTTTCATTCAGTAATCTTCAATTTAGGCCTGGAAGTGTCAGGCAGTCCTACATTTCGGTTTAGTTCCTAGTTTATAATTTGGTTTTGCCAGGCATGGAGGGGGGCCAGCCTCGACGTCCCTAAAGGGGGTGGCCTGGCCCCCCCTCCATTTTGCTGAGTTTGTCCGGCATCTCCAGGTCCCTTTTGGTTTGCGACTTCTTTATTTTGGTAAAGTATCTATATTGAATTGCAGCTTTGGTTTCGTTTAAGGATGTTTATTTCCTGGTGGGAAAACTTTGCTAATAAAACCCGTACAAAACATCCTATTTTCTGGTGTCCTGCTTTTATGTTGGGGCCTCCAATTTGAGCCACTGAGTATTTTATGTAAAAGTTTGGAGGCCGTAACATTTACCCTGTAGAATCGGGCAAACGTACATGATGAGGAACATGTAGCCGCGGAGCAAATACCCTGAAGTGAAACCCCCTTCAGGGCAGTCCACGATGTAGCCATATTCCTGGTAGAGTGGCACTTAACAGCCAAGGGCACAGGGAGCACCTGTGCTCTATATGCATTCAAAACCACATCCACAATCTAGTGGGAGAGTCTCTGTTTCGACAGGGCAGCCCCCGTAACAGACAAAGAGGTTATCCGTCTAACGGGAAGCTGGTTGTCGCTTCAACGTATGCCCTAAGCGCCTGCACCAGGCACAACAGGTCTGATGCTCTTTCTGCACCCCCTGGAGAGCCTGGGGGATTGAAAGCAGCCAACTCGATTGATTGGTTTACATGATGGGGAGACAATCGTTTGGGTCGGAAGGATGGATTCGGCCAGAGCACCACTGATCCATCTGCATGACCTTGCAAACACCCCTCACTGACCCCTCACCTCACTGGCTCACTGACAAGGCATGGAGTTCCCCCACCCGTTTTGCAGTCGCAATGGCAAGGAGGAATGCCGTCTTCCGTCTTCATTCAGCCACGTCAGGTCTGCCTGACTTAGCGGCTCAAATGGGGGTAGACATAAGGACCTCGGAGCTACTTGCAAGTCCCATGATGGTGCCCTCAGGAATCGTGGTGGTTGAAGCCTCTGGGCTCCCTTCAGAAACTGCCTGACTAAGTAGTGGGACCCTACCGTCTGGTTATCCACCCTTGCATGCATGGCCGAGATCACGGCCATATAAACGTGCAGGGTAGAAGCAGCTCTCCTGTTGTCCAACACAGACTGCAGAAAGTGTAGTATCACTATTACTGAGCAAGTCTTTTCGCCCCGTGCCATGCATGACTGTGAAAACAAATTCCACCTGTTTGCATAGAGCAACCTAGTGAAGGGTACCCTTGAACTATAAATGGTATGGACCACTGACTGGTCGCAAGATGTCATTAGCGGGTGCTGGCTCTCAGGGGCCACACGCACAATCGCAGGCGCCCCGGATTCGTGTGCCATATGCGTCTGCCTACCTGAGACAGAAGGTCTCTCTGGGAGGCACCAAGGCTCTCCGTTGAGGAGTTTCAGCAATGAGTGCCACGCTGGACCCTGTCCAGCATTGCCAGCATTGCCAGTAAAAGTGGAATTGGAGGAAATGCATAAAGCGGGCTGTCTGGCCAAGGATGAGCCAGAGTGTCCTGTCCTAGGGGACTGGTCCTCTCCGTCAGGGAGAACCAAAGGGGACAGTGGTTTGTCTCTTCAGAAGCAAAGAGATCTGCCACTGCCCTGCCCTACCTGTCCCAAATCATGCCCACCACCTCCGGATGGAGTCTTCACTCTCTGGGGGGTGGCCCTTGGCGAGAGAGTAGGTCTGCCACTGTGTTTGGGACACCTGGAACATAGACAGCCCTCAGGCTTAGAAAATGGGGGAACGCCCACGTAAAGAGCATTTGCGTGACCTGCAGGCTCTGCCTTGATCTGGTGCCCCCCTGATGATTGACGTGGTAGACTGTGGCAGGATGACTAGCAGTCTCTGCGTTTTTCAGGTCTATTGACACAAACCAGTCACCCTGAGCGATAGCCTGGAGGGCATCTGCAACACGCAGCATGTGGAAGGGAAAAACCTTGAGGAACTGATTCAGCCCTCTCAAATCCAGAATGGGGCGAAACCCACCATCCTTCTTCGGTACCAGAAAGTAGGTTGAGTAGAACCCATCGAGCTGTTGTGGTTCTACTACTTTGATGGCATCCTTCCCAAGGAGATTGACTACTTCTTGTCTCAGGAACAGGGATCTGTCAGGGTCATTGACCACAGTAATTTTGATCCTGCTGAAAGTTGGGGTCCGGCTTTGGAATTGGTGGTGTAGCCTTTGGATAGCATGGACACTATCCAAGGGTCTGTGGTCTGCTCTTCCCAGTAGCTCAGGTGCTGCTGAGAAAAGCGTCCGACAACCAGCCCTTAAACTTCAGTACCTACCCCCCTTGCCCCTAGGGGCCCTTGGGGGGCAGCGGCTGGGCGCTGGACCTCTTGGCGCCTGAAACGCTGCCCGTGGTGCAGTGCTGCAGAGGGGGGCAAGGAAAAAACGGAAGGTTGAGCGGCCTGTGGAAAAAAAGCATTCACAGGTGCAGATGAAATAGGAGCTTCATCTAACCCCAGTCTTCCCAGGGCCATTCTTACGGCTGGTCTAACAGTGTCGCGGCCGGACACTGACCCTCTAGCCGAGCTCCCCAGAGACCCTTGAGAGAGGCAAAGGACGCTACCTCGTCGACCCCGTGTTCTTCCTCCTCTGTAGAGAGACTACAGGACGCAGCTGTAGACAGCATGTCATCCTCTGGATAAGTAGGTTGCGCAGCTGCAGGGGCCGCGGCTGGTACACCCTGAGCTGGTTAGAGGCTCTGTAGGAGGGCTTTAATCTGACTTCCGGCTGGGTCCTCCAGCTGCAGAGGCACGGCGCCTGGTGCCACTAGGACCAAGATCCGAAGGGGGCAACCCTGGTCCGCCCTCCACCTCTGCAGGCCAGATGTCGCACGTCCTCCCTCCACAGCCATCCTCCATCTGCAGGGAGGCCATGCAGGCGACACAATTATGGGTGCTTAACATGTCAGGCAAAAATGAATTGCAAGTAAATTAATTAGGCTAGGCAGTCGAGCTTTAGGCGAAAGTATCCGAGCAACGACGCAACACCCCGCCAATAACACAGTGACGGTGAGCCTTGGAAATCCAAGCAGCCCACTGGAGAGCAAATGAATGCAGGCTAGGCAATCAAGCTATAGGCAAGAGCACCCAAGCAACGACGCGACACCCCGACAATAACACAGTGACGGCGAGCCTTGGAAACCCAAGCAGCCAAATGGAGAGCAATTTAACGCAGACTAGGCAATCAAGCTATAGGCGAGAGCACACGAGCAACGACGCGACACCGCAACAATAACACTGTGACGGCGAGCCTTGGAATCGAAAGCAGCCCACCAGAGAGCAATTAGCGCAGGCTAGGCAATCAGGCTTTAGGCGAGAGCACCCGGCCAACGATGCGCCTGAAAAACAGTGCGCTAGGAAAATACAGTGACGCCGACTTTTGAAACCTCAAGCCACTCACTGGCGATCAAATCAAAGAATGCAACCGGCTAAATAAATACTGTGAAGGCAGCTTGGACCCCAAGCCCCGCACTGGCTGGCGAGCATACAAATGAGTAACTGGACTTAGGCGAAAGCACACAAGAAACGGTGCGAGACCGAAAGAATAACACAGCGACGGAAAACTAGCTGCTGACTAACGATCTAAGCAAATTAAAGCAAAGGTGGAAAGGTGAAATCAGCTGCCGTGCTAGCCGACGGCTACGTGTAGCCTACACACTTTCCTTACACCTGGCCGCAGCCGAAATCAAACAAATTGCAAGTCGCAGCCCTTGGTGGACGAAGTGAAATCGAGGCACCAACTCTTGGGTTACAAGGCTAATTGCGACAAGCTAATATGGTATCTTACAACAAACAATGTTTGTGTGTCCTGCTAGCCTGCTACCGCGAGAAGATAGAAGGAACAGATCCTCGGGTGACTTTCGGAATATATAGACGTTCTCGGGTCACCCAGGTGTCACAGGCGACTTTGTTGGTATAATTACTTGACCTGCACATGCGCGAGATGGAACATCCAGTGCTAAAGCACCGCCTCTGGTGGTCAGTAGGAATGAAATAGAACGTATTTAAAGGGCCTAGGTACATTTTCTTTAATTTAGGAGTGTAAATGTCGACAAGTCGCTTTCTCCGAACAGTGGACCGCGCAACTTCATTTTTCAGGGGGAAACACAGGGGACATCAATTAAGAGCCAATGAGAACAACGCAGTGTGATTGGCTGGGAAGGAGAAACCAGACAACCAGGATGAAACACCTGAAGTAAATGTAGCCACTCGAATGAATTGACGTTTGTTTGTGGGTTGCGTTAGACCTACCGTGTCAGTACGTATTTTTTATTAGCTTTTACAGTTTTCCCCCCTCACTAAAATACATAAGACAATGAGTTCCATTCCATCTCCTTGCGCTTCCAACTTTCGGAAATAGCTTATTTGGCTGTAATACGATACATTAATATCTGAAGTCTGAAGCATTTATACACCGGTATGTACTATTTGAAAAGATTTTCCACCTCCCAAAAATGTGTATAACCGACCAGAAATTTATGCAAATGCCTTGTTCAAATAAAAAAGTAATCAAAACTCATATAGCCCATTTATTTCCAAGGAGAGCGTGTCTGCTGTTGTGTTTCACAACTCTACAATCACGCAAGATTGCCGCTAAATATCCCGTTGTGGTGGTGCGACGTGGGAAATATACATGTGCGTATGCTGCATATATAAATTAAATTGTCATGGCAACTGAACTGAATTGACTCTGATCTGAATGATGCATTATATTTGGAGCATATCCGGATCACTGGAACGGCCCCTGGCCCCAGTTGGTTCGGGCTTGTGTGAGAAGGATGTCATGGCTCAATGGCATCTCTTCATGCCCCTGTTGATTCTCTAAAAGCCTTTTCCTTAAACTTCAAATTAACCGTTCTGACACATAAAAAGGGGTACGACACAATAATGGATTACATGGCCAGCCTTTTGTGCCGTCTATTTGAGTGTACTTTAAAATGACTGCAATACAATTAGCAACACGTCCTAACTCATGTGAAGATAAAGGAAACAATGGTGGTCCACATTTGTTTATATGGAAATATTCCATCAGCCGATACAAAACAATAAACATTGTATGAAATTGACTTTTATTGGAGTAAAAGCATTTTCAACCATAACATTACAGACTTGGCATAACAACGTCATTGTTCTGTACGGACTGAAAATGTGAATTAGTCCCGTTTCTCATTGTATATCGGAAAATAATCTAAATCTCAATGGAAACTCAAGAGGCAGTATAATGTGGGAGTAAGCTTCAATCTCCAATGTGGAAGTGCATTAAATATATAAGTCAAGGAAAATAGACAATTAAAACCCCAAATTAGACAATATATACCACAAAAGTAACAAACAACATGAAATAGAAACAAACATAGAAACGAGGAGAACATGAAATCTGCAACAATATATACTTGATGCAGCATCCTTTCCTCTGACCAAACATAAGAAAAGGTAAAGACCATAAATTTAAAAAGCAGAAGGGTAACAACAGTTCGACTTGATCCGCTGAGTCAACAAATCTAAAACCATAAAGCCAGCTTTATGAAAGCTGGAGGCAAAGTAGGAACCTTCACGAAACACAACACTCCAATTGTTAATAATTGTTCAAATTATCGCTGTTAGGTGAACTGTATCTACGTTGTTAAGGATACAATGTTCAGTGAATATAGATATTTCAAAAGACTGTCTCCAACTAGCTATGTAACTAATACCTAAATAAAATAAAAAAATTAAGAGCCCGATAATCCTTCATTGATCAAAAGGGTAGTGCTTGCGTTCATCCAAAGCGGGCCCCTAACACTGTGCAATACCATTGGAGAACCTGACATTTGTGTCCCAGGCCATGCTGTTGGATGGAGCAAGCATCCTCCAGGTTTAGAAGAAGCTATTAGGTAAAGTCAACGGAATAAAGGAAATACATTTAGAAATAGCATGATGGGGTTGAACTTGATAAGATCTAATATAGAACCTATTAGACGCTACAAGGCTGGTGGGACGGCCCGGACAAATGCTGACATGACCAAAACATCACATTTAAACCATGCTGGCATTATGGTTTGTTCACTATGGACCAAGAATATATATTATTGTTGGGGAATGTGGTAGATGTTCAGATGAGGTGGGTGGTGGATCGGCTGAAGGTGTGGTACTTTCGCTCGAACACGGAATGCAGGCTGACCATAGAGGGCGAATGACGGGCCTGCAAAAGGAGAAGGGAGAGAACAGGCGGGTCAAAAGGACTGAAACGTGTGACTTCAGACTTCAGGGTTGCGTGTAAACAATAGAAGGGAATGCTCCCATTTGGTGGCAGATTTTGTTCAGTCCCATTGACCCACACCAGTGTTTAGAAAGAGTAACTACAGACAATGGATCGTCTTCTGTACACTATTCATGGTCATTTATATTGGTCAGCATCGATTGCATTTTTTGCAAATACAAAAAAATGTAATGTATTTATGTTACACAGATCATTTTACATTTTAACAACTTCTTTGTACAAAACATTTGTAAAAAGCAAAGTACACCTATATATATATATGAAAGAATAGTGCTAGATGGTCATGAACATACACGTTCAATCATTGAGTAGCTACTCTTTAAAGAGGCAGTTAGGAAAATAAAACTACAAACAGGTTGATGTACAAGATGGCACCCGTGAACCTAATGTGTGCATCACCCAACTATTGTGCGCGTTTGTTCATATGCCTCACAAGTCCAAACAGGTTTCCAAAGTGCAGTTAATCACATGCCCCACAATGACAAAGCAATCGTTACGTTTGTTTTCCATGTATGTCTGGCTCTCATTGTAATTACCCTTTGACGCACAAGCCCTCTCAAGGGCCTTACCGTCTTCCAAGTAAGAGAAAGAGAGAACAAACAAATACACTGAGGGCCAAACTAAACGAACCTTCGGGGCTCTGCAAAGTCAAAAACAAACATGCAAACAAAAGAAAAAAGGCACACAAATACTTTCGCTGTAAACAACAACAAACTGCTCATTGGTCTTTGTTTGCTTTGCAGTGGCTGAATGAGTGGAGTGCTGCTGAATGGCAGCTCTGATTACATGTTAGTTAGCACGGCGTCTATGCAGAAACACAGAGCACAAGCAATAGGTGGCTGCATACAGCTGGGGTTACGTACTGATTCAATGTGGAGAAAGGTACAACACACACACACATCTTATGGGCCTTATTCTCACCTCAAAACTAAAGGCCACACTGCCACCAAAGCATGGGTTTGACTGAAGTGCATTAAGCAGATGTCTTAAATCAAAATGGTGGAAGGGAGGATGCAGTTTAATTTGATGTATATCAGTGAATTATGCATGCCTTTTTAAGGATAAAGTATTCAATATAAATAGCAACAATTACTTATGAGAAAACACAGGTAATTGAAAACTGTTTCTAATTGGCTCAAATTGGGGACTGGGATGGCATTTTCCAAGAACACCCATCTGCCACCAATTTGTGCTAATCAGAAAGCACAATCGCAACAACATTTGTTTATTTGGGAGCGTGTGCACTTTTTTTGGTGCTGGGTTGCGTTCTCTGTCCCTTCATTACATGGCTACAGAACAGTGTATTTGGGAGGAAGCAGTGAGGTAATCAGTTCAAGGAAAAATATGGCAAAACAGAAACAGAAAAAAACGATTGAACCGCTGTTAACTGCACATTGCCAAAAAAACACCAAGTGGGAATCAAGCTAGAGTAAATGGAATGCTGTGCGTTATTATTTTCAAGCAGATTTCTGACAAACCCCCGAAATGCCTCTTGACATTTGGACCAATTACATAATGGTGGAGATGGAATAAAAAACGGTTGCTCTTTACCATCCTCCGTTCAGACCGCTTCTCACTAATCACCATTTTGTCTTTCACCGGTAACGACAGACATTGGGAGGGGGAATTCAACAAAACGGGAAAATAAAACTCCAGCATTCTCCTTAAACACGAGTGGCAGAAAGAAGCACCCAAAGCCATGTTAATGTGCATCCACCAACACCACTACCTTCTGGTGCCACACGTGACATGGAAGAGAATGAGGTTACCCAGATCTTGACCATTACCGCCATCACACCGGTTTGTAGCCAACCCCGTGGTTGTATGGCTTTGAATGGTTGATCATTAAGGTTAGTTGTAGTTAGCCGATTACTAATAATACAATCCCTACTAATCTGGTCAATTAGTGATCAATTACAAATAAGGGAAGTTGATCTTGGACCAAGGATGCACCGATACGTATAATTAGTCATATATGTAATTGGATAAGATACTTGGCAAGGCTTTTTTCAAGTGTATGCGGTAATCAAAACAATGGAGAAATACATCCAATCGCAGGGATTCCATTACTTTTTTGCCTTTAGTATGCCGAAACTAAAAGGTCATATATGGTGTTTCGAGGTAATATGGAGGCGCTGCCGCAGGGATTCAATGTAGAGGAAACGGTACAGGTGCATCCCCAGCGTGGACAATAGGGGCATGCTCACGTCCGACTGCCGGCTGCTCTACAGCAGGGTTTCCCTGCGCGGACTGGTCGGGCCCGGCTTCCGTGGATCCGCGGGGGGAGCGTCCCGCCCCGTCCCGTCGGAAGGGTTCCCGCCTCGGGCGTACGACGTCAGGTGGGGGACCAGAACAGAGACCCTGGCCTGATACACCGCGGGGGGGGCCTGCCGCACGCTCCTCCGGGCCGTGTCGGTGGGCTTAAGGTTGAGGTGGGGGGCTCGGAGGGTGGAGGAAACACGGCTCCGGGGACTGGAGCTCGGGGAGTGATGGCCTGATGCGGCCGTGGGGAATCTAGGGTTGGACTGTGTCCGGGGAGCCTGGAGGGCTGGTTTGAGGAGCAGGCTAACCCGGCTAGATGGGAGCCCAGTGCTCTGACTGCCGGCGAGAGCTCCCGTGCCTGTGGCCGCCTGGGGCCCCTGCCGGGCGCTAGTGGCGGACTGAGGAGGGTTCGGAGCAGGGCTGCATGGGTCGCGTACGCAGATAGACACCCTGGATCTGAGGGGCGGGTGGTCCAGAGAGTTTGAGCGCTGCACAATGGCACTGTTCTTGGCCGAATCGCTCAAGCTGAAGGTAGAGGCCGAGCGGGACATCTGGGAGCACAGCAACACGACGGGGTCGGGGGAGAACACACACAAACACAGGGACAGAACAGGAGGACACGGGGCAAAGAATGAGGACATGCGAGGACATTGATGGATAATAGTGAAGGTAGACTGGATGGAAAGATTCTACCTTCAAAAAGGAAACGCTGAATCTGAACTGGAGGCATGAAGGGAGGAAATGGACGTTTCAATCATTTAAATTCAATAAATAAATAAATGTGCCAGCATCATGGCATTGCTGCAGATTTAGAGTGACACCAGCGAGCTAACACTTTGATATTACTATTGGATGAGTAGCCTTATATCTCGTACAAATGGGATTGCAGTAAAGTTGGGGCTTTCGAAAATTACAGAATTTACAAATAAGTCCCTACATGCTGGAGAAGAGAGCCTTTACAAGGCCTGACCGACGGCTAATTCATGAATTCATCCATTCTTGGAGAAGGCAGCGGTTAAAGAAAGGCCCTGAATCGACGGCGTTTATACCTCCTGGCCACTGTCAAAAGGGGACCCGGACCCAATTAGTCCGGGTAAGAATATTTGACGTTTTTAAAAATAAAAACTGGATGGCTCGATCCGTATATAGTAGAACACATTTCCAATATTCAGAACCCCTAGCTATCCAAAATACTTGAATCGGGTTGGAGAGAGACGTAAGGTGAGGGCCGCAATCGACACTTTATGCGGTTGCTTTAGCACCGCTGTCGGGCGAGGGCCTCCGGGCTTTAGTGTTGCAACACACTACCCCCCAAAGATGGCCCCCCTGACACCGTGCGATTTAAAACCTGGAACCCACATCACATTAAAACAAAACACAAGCACAAAACAAAACAAAAACAAACCCTGATGAAAGGATCAAACGCCTGGCCTGCCACAAAAGGTTTTAAAAGGATAGAATGAACGAGAGAGAAAATTAGACAGATGGACAAATCGAGGACAGCAAGATGCAGCCAGCGTCACAGGACACCACCTACCCCCTGTGCTTTTCTCGCTGCTTATGCTCCGCTCCCTATGGAGTGGGTGCGCGTTTCCAAGGCGACACCAAGAAAGACGAGACGAGATGGATAGCTAGATATAGATCCATAGAAAGGCGAGCGCCGGGCGGCTGGGTGACGGAGCAGACAGGCCCCGTAGACAGGTTAACACAACTCAGACATAATCCCGCTGGCAGCCTCCGTAGACGGCCAGACAGTAGGCGGAAGGGATAAGGCCTCCTGGATGGAGAGCTATTCCTTATACCCGCCCACACATCACCCCCGCCATCTTCTCATATCCACCGCTTCTCTTTTTTTATTGATTAGGAAAACAAGGTATTTTTCTCGTTCGCCTCCAAACAAAGTGGGCCATGAAGGGCCGTATCGACGACCTGCTCTCCCACACCTACGTACACACACACACACACACACACACACACCACCCGTCGCCCGATTAAAACTCCATCGATAGGTGGAGGGCAGCCACGGGGGGGGAGGGGGGGGATCGTTCACACTGCCGCGGGCCAGCTATCCGTCCATGCAGATGATCACTCTTAAAAGTGGGAAAGGTTGTTTTTTTTGTTCTTGGAGTGTTTTAGCCGGCGATTATCAAGAGCAAGCCGTCGGTGGACTTACGGCCAGGGTGGAGCTGCTGGCGAAGCGGCTCTCGGCACTCAGCCTGGGGCTCGTCTCCTCCGTCGTGCCGCTGGCCATGAAGGCCCTCTGGATGACACGCTTGGGCGTCTTGTTGAAGGAGAACACCCGCGTGACCTGCATTCGGAGAAGCAGAGTGAACATGTAGCCTTCTCGCTGTCCATCAAGGTTGACGCGAGGCTAATGCCAGGAAGAAACACAACGGATCTGAAAGTGGTGGGTTGTGAAATCCCTGCCTTTTCTGTTTTTATAGTACCGACACCATGCATGTTCCAAAGTGGGCCTTTTCATTTCATAAAACTTATTTTGCTCACATTTTTTGAGGCGCCCTAAAATGCTGTCCTTTAATCTAAAATCGCAGAAAGGCAGCCTTGTCTATTGTAGCAAAGCGCTCAGGTGAGTCTGGATTCTTTCTGGATAATATAGAGTTCAAAAAGGCCCAGTTGGAGTTGTCATACAAGGGGTGTGCGTAGGGCACATCACAGCTCTCCCAGGTAACCTTCAGGACACAAGGCGCAGGGGGGGGGACACCAGCTGTGTGATGTACCTTCTTGGAGGTCTTCTTGATGGCTCGGGAGGCCTTGCTCAAGGTGCTGTCCATGTCCTTGGTGCTGACCTGGAGGGGCTCGGGACTAGCTCTCTGGATCAGGTCGTCCTGGGTTACGCCACCGACGACCCCAAGGGAAGAGCAGACAGGGACGCAACAAATTCAACAAATGTTCAAACTAGAGCAACATTTCAATAAAAACCTTGAAATAAATACTGCTTTTAGAGGGGGGGGGGGCGATGCCACAAGTGCGAGGGCCGACATACTACTTGACGCAGTGGCAAAAGAGTGAACAGTGGAAATGCCCAACAGTAGAATAGGCTTGTGTGTGTGCAGCCGTGTACACACAAGTCTTTATTCTCCCTTGCTGCTCCTCCTCCTCCTCCTCCACCCCTTCTCTGCAGTACACATTTAACAAGCAGGGGCTCCGAGTCGTTGGTATTCACAGCGCACCGTTGACCCAGTAGAGAGAGCATTAGGAATGCAGCTGTTGAGCTGTTCAGGCCAGACCGGAGGCCAACATCGCCCCCTGTTGGCCGTTAGGTGTAGTGTGGTCCCGACACAGTGGCCAGTGGAATATGATGGCGAAAATACATTAATGTTGCTATTACTCGGTACAACGTTGCACAAAGTTGTCTTCACAAGTTTGCTGTAGCTTTGCTGATTTTGGTTGTGCTCATGATTTCAGCACAGATTGGTTTGCTACAACACTGGGGAGTCACCTTCTGTACAATAGATTGACGGCTGTCGTTGGATTCTGAAGTGCCTCTTAACCTGTGTGTGTTGTCAAATTGGTTAATAATGCGCAGACAAGCTATTCAGATTCCCATAACCTTGAAAAAACATGAGGTTACGGTGCCCGAATGGTAAATGACATGGTGCTCCATTGGCCCTGCCTAGAGTAACTAACTACTTTCAATATATGATGATACATGCAGCACATGTGATTGATGGTACCTCATTTTACTCAAGACTAAATAATGTGACAGCATTAACGTTTAAACCCTTGCAGGAATAAGATGGTGTCGCAAAGTGATTGTGTCACCTCTAGTCACGCATGTCATGAAAGGACAATTGATATGAACCAGTAAATTCTCCTGCTGGCAATTTCATCTTCTCCGTCTTGTATTGCATGTGCCATTCATACAATATGCTTGTTTTTCTTGTTATGTGTACAATGAAACGGAGCAATGATAGATTTCCATCATGCTACAACTGGACTTCTAAAAACAGTCCCAAGGCTCATTGTGATCCGAAGACAAGGAATACCTTCGGTAGAGATGCGATTCCGATGGGACTTAGGGGAATCTTCTTCCTGTACTCATTGCCAGCTAATATTCCAACACCTTTATCTAAATAAGTCGTAGCCATCCAGAGGTAAATAAGGGGGTGATCACGAGCGCAGTCTTACCCCTTCGTGTATTGGGCAACGCTGCATCAACGCAACACAATCTTTAGAGCTGCTCTTGTGTGTTACACAGCATCATGAAACATAACAGTGGGGCACAGCCTGAAATCATTAAATAATTTAAACGTTAAAATAAACCCGGGGGGGGGGGGGGGGGGGGGGGGGGGGGGGGGAGGAGAGACAGTGTGTGAGTGTCTCTCACCGAGTCGGCCCTGCAGATTGTGTTGGCGACGTGTCGGCAGAGGGTGCGCAGCCAGTCGCTCTTCACCGTCTCCTCTCCCGTCAGCTGGAAGCTGAACAGCAGGTTCTCCTGCTCAGTGGGCGGATGTACCACCAGGGCGAAGGCGTTCACACACTCTGCACCCAGGGGAGAGACACACAGATAGAGACATTTAATAACAAACAGGGGGATATGAGACCGTGTGGGGAGGAGATCGTGGAATACCAAACTAAAACAACAGAGAATTGGGTAAGAAGGTAGGTTCAGAAAATAAGACAAGCAGGGGCGTGATGAAGAGCAAAATGAAGGGAATATTGATCAAATATAGCAGCAAAGAAAAACAATTCCAATGTGACAATTATACCACCAGGTGAGATATTCAAAACGGCTTGTAATGGCTCATCACACTCACACCTGGTGGTATAACATGTCAACTTTGAGATTCTTGTGAAAATAAGGTATGGGAAAAGTGGGACCATTTAGGACCAATGACAGAAATTATGCAAGTTTTACGCAGGTTTTTCCACAGAAACAGATGCAGACCACATGTATGAAGCATAACTCCCTTATATTATGAACAAGGGCGCGTGAAGGTTCCCCTTAAAGGAAAAGGAGTAAGGAAATGAGCGATTGACTCATTTTCCTCAGGCTGTGACAACAGCATAGGGTCCAATGAGTAGGTGTATTTTATACACACCCGTTACACTTTGTGGCTTGTGTAAAAGGGTAAGTAAACCCCAAAACTGTTTCTTCCTGTTGAAAACGGCCTTATATGATGTTCTTGTATAGTTTGTAAGTTGTTTTTTTATAATAAAATGTATGAAGTTGTTGAACTGGAGTAATTCTCTGTAAAATACATGAATTCTGCTTGTTCCATCTACACGGATTTGCCCAAAGGTCGGTTTTGACGAAACCCATGCATTTTTAAAACAACGTAGGAGGAAGTTATACTGCTAAACATACCGTTTAAGGGCGTCACAGAACAACAAGACTACTGAGGAAAATTCAGCCAATTTGATAATGGTTGCCCTCAAACGCACTTCCTGGTCTATAAAATGCACCAAACCACTACTGACGGTGCTCCGAGTGGCATGTCAAGGCCAAGATAAAAAAAGACAAAGAAGCACTTCCTTTTTACAATTTCCCCCAAAACTAAAACAAATCAACAAGGAGAGTGGGTGGAAACCACCCAGTGAAAACAACCGGTTCCAGGCAACAAATCGTTCACAGCTGGATATCCCAATACAGATGTTGGATTTACCCACCATTTCACTATGCATACCAACATTTGGTGAAGATGTTGTAATAATAAGGTCTCCTTTACACATGGGAACCCTGCAACGAAATGGCCAGTGTTCTCCCAAATAGGAGAAAAATGTGTTGCAAATGCAAAGAACCTTTGGAGTTTGAGTCTTACCCTCGGTGTCTTGTAGGTCCAGCACTTTGCGGATCTGGGACAGTGGCATCAACATAATGTGCTTAAGCTGGGCTGGCGGCCTGGTCTGTCCCACGGGACTCTTAAATGTGCTGATCACCTTGTGACGCTTCCTGGCAATCTAACAAACACAAATAAAGAAATAAAGAAATGCACATCATGGTCGCACATTCAAATTTCAATCTTATTCCGTTTGCGAAATTGCATTGTGTTGCTGTGCGACCACTGCAATCTTACCCAGAGCATTCAAAAATAGCTTTTTTGGCAGCGACAGATTTACAGCATCTATGCAAGTAATTTTAGTAACAAATAAAAGTCTAGTGGAGGTTGAAGGCAAAGGACAACATTTAGGTTTTTGGCAAGCAAGTATTATGCAAGTAACCAACGAGTGCGTGTGTATGCATGGGTTTACAAATTAGAAATAAATATAGGGGTGTTTGAGATGAGCACTGGAGCTGCAATCGGATACTTGGCGGCAAATCAATGGGGCCTTAATAGAAGGCCTCATTAATATAAGATTAATTAGGAGCGCGCGCGTGCGTGCGTGCGCGTGCGCGTGCGTGTGTGTCGGGTAAAGGGACAGGGGCTTGGTTGGGCTCTATTAATGATCCATTCACAACATGTGCATTCATTCAAATGAGCCACGTTTTGCCTGCGCCTTGTTGTTCACCACTTCCTGAACAACAATGAGCCAAGGCCACAGTCTTAAGTACACTCACACAACCTATTTTAAAATTGACACAAAAAACACACAATGTACCCTTGCAAAAATGGCTACATGTATGAGAGACGGAGAACGAACACACTGACACACGTGCACACACACACCTCATTAGGAGGCGTCACTGACTGCTTTCCCCCCTCGTGTTCTCGATTGCTTACCCCGTTTCTAATGCTGCCCCTTCCTTAATTAACACACACACACACACACACACACACACACACACACACACACACACACACACACACACACACACACACACACACACACACACACACACACACACACACACACACACACACACACACACACACACACACACACAGTGTCAGCATCGATAGATTGCGGCGGCATAAATTATTCACCTTTTCTCGCAAGCCTCTGTCAACAGGAGCTTGCCAGCTCCGTTTTTAAATGAATTTGCACTTGAACAGAGAGGCGCACCGAGAGATTCTCATAATGAGAGCGGAGCGTCTGAAGGAAAGCAACCAAAACTTTTGGAGTCCGGCTCCGAACGTGAACCTGTGTCGTTGGAAATAAGATAACACTACGGTGCGGCCCCAAATGAGAGAGAGAGAAGAGAGCGGGTAAAGGCTCAATCACAGCCCTCGCTGCTGCGTTGCCTCCACGCAAGGTTACAATTTTTGGGAGGCGCATTTCATGCTCTTGCGGCGGACGCAAGCAGGGTCCCCAAGGATGTAATGGTTGCATAAACCGCCTTACGCTGCGGCGACGTGGAACCATAATCCAGCCTTGAGTGAATGAGTGAGTGGCTGTGTTAATGTATGTGTGTGTATGTTACCTCAAGGCAGTCGTTGAAGAGGAAGAGTGTGACCTGCTCCCCGCGGTCGCAAGGCTGGTCTCCCAGGGCGATGGTCTCCACGCGGTGCACAAGGCTGCGGTGGGACGACAGCAGGTTGGCCTGGCCCGGGGGGGGGGGGGGGGAGTAGAGGGTAAAAATGTCTTCCATGCACGTCGTCGATGACGGCCAGGGCTGCATCAGAATTTTTTTTAATTGAGGATCCATTTAGAGACTATGTATATCCCTGCGGTAGATGGATCATGGCAACTATCCATTACTCGCAAAGGGATCCCCGAAAGGGAGGTCTTAAACTTGTTTGCATCCCCTTAGGAGTAGGACAACGCAGTTAAACGCAGCAAAAATGTTTTGCAATACAAGATAAGACACTGCCATACTAATGTCTGGCAACCTTCAGTGTGATGTTATGCCTTGAATTTGAGCATGCACGGAATGTTGAGTAGTTATTCCTTCTGGTATAATCTCTTACCGCAGTTGTTTTGCATCAACAAACTCAAAGTTGGCATATTCTGTGCTCATGTGGCTTAAAATCGACAGCCTTTGTGGAACGATCAAATGTCTGAGAGGGCCTAGAGCAAACTGCTTCAATTACAAACAGGTCCACTCATCCATTAAAAGCCCAGTTCATCTGCAACAAAACATTAAGCTAAAAGAGCAGAAGGATTGGAGGGGAATTCAAAGAATATATAATAGAATAGCGATGCAGCGCTTCAACTTACAGGGCAGCCATCCACTTCATACACCACGTCAAAGATCTGCTTCTGGCCCTCTGTTTTCCGCTTGTCCTCATTGATGTGACTACAGACCAGAGCCGGAAGGAAGTAGACCGACAACAAACATAAAAACCAGGGGATCAAAGAATGGAGCCAGAACAGAGGACAAAGTGATGAGAATGAAAGAGGGGAGAGATGCATTGGCGTGGCAACGCAACGATGCAGAGGGCAGGGAGGAACGGGGGGAGGGTCACTGAATCAATGATGGACTTGAGTCATTTCATGTTTTTAAAAACGGGAACCGCAAATGCTTTAAATCTGTAAAATAAAATAAGATTGATAAGCATTCCACTTGGACACAATATATATGAGCAATATGGAAAAGGCAAAATATCCTTTTCGTTCTGACCTTATAGATTGAAATTGACAGTGACAATATGCTTTTCTCTAATTAATTAACGCTAACCATGTGTATATAGACATAATTGTGTAGAAAAATCCTTACATGATGTAGAAAATACAATAAAAGAGCAGACAATCTGAAGGGCATATTGATATACTGATATTCTCCCAGTTATTTTTCTAGCTGCCTTTTTTTTCCAGGGAACCATCGCACATGGTATAAAATTATAAAGGTCAACATTAGAGAAAAAACAGTGGTCCGGAAAACTGGGGGTACACGAACAATGCTATAGAGTTTCACAGTGGGAGTACTGTTTTGCTGCCCGAGGGGCGGATCACACAGAAGAGCATCGCAGCACACGCAAACGTTTCACGATCGCAATGCCAGAGTGCTTTCTGAGAACTGTACGGAGCACTTGTGGTGCTCCGTACGGTTTTAAAAATAAAAAAATGTACGCGACAAAAGCAAAGTCCTTACAATTGCTTTGATATCAGAACAAACTATTATCCCTACAGCTCATCCTTTACCATCGGAAAACAACGCTAAAATGAGCACGTTTGGTAATACTTTGGTAATTACCACTTGGTGTGATAACTGTGCAACTGCTACAAACCAATGCTGTTTTGTTATGCCTGTTGATCCAGTTAGTTCAGAGCAAGCCAACATTGAATAACAGATCCTAACCATGCGCCCGATTTGTTGACATAAACTTTTAAATTAAATAGTTTCTAAAACCTCTCATGTTAGAAATGTCAATGATAGGGGCGTTAGACTTAATGCTTATGTGAATGGCCATTACTACAAATAAACATCCTGGAATAATCTTCAGAGTCCGTTTCTAATGATTGTGATAAATACTGATTTTGTAGGGTTGGCTGCAGTGTCAATTAATTACGAAAATTAACAAAATTGTACCAGAGCCATAGGCCGATAGGCAGTGTTGCCACAGTTACCTTGAAAAAGTAATCCGATTACTGATTACGATTTACTCCTTGAAATAGTAAGTTACTTTACTGATTACTTCATTTTAAAAGTCACTAAGGTAGATTACAAGTTACTTTATTAGTTACATTTAGCTGAGACAACCGGTTTTGCCAATACTAATTGAAAATTTTATTTAATGCGTAGACAAAATTCACCGCTCGCTTTTCGAGGCCATCACCGGACGCAGCTCCGCGCACACACACACACGCACTCGTGCACACACACGCACTCGCACACGCACGACTTGTTCCGCCGCTTATAACAACTGGTGGCGCAGAAGAGACTCTGGAGAGTCAAAGTCGACACTCGCCTCTGATAAATTAAAGTCTTTGGAGACTTACGCACAGAACTCACGTCATGACTTCTTTCAGAGCCTCTATGGCTCTCTCCAGGGTCCTCTTGTCAGGGTTGTCATCCGACGTGTGCTTCTTAATGTCTGCAGGTGAGTTAAAGAGGTAGAGAAATAAGTCAAATGGATGGGCTTGCGTAAAACAAACAGGAGGAAACAAATGATTGTGAATGATGAAGTGACATGATTTTGGTGCGTATGTGTGAAGAAAACTTGTGGGGGGGGTATGTTTGAGATAGTGGACCACCTATCCCGCTTTAAATCATGCCAACTTGCAATGAAATGTAATGCATGTATGTTTGAGTCTTGACCGTCGGAGCAGCACTGGGTTACCATTGAGCAGAAGGCCAACACTGGGCAGCCTCTGCACTGGCCTAATGAGAAGCTCGACAAGAGTCTGTCTCCCACACTCTGGCTTGGACTGATTGATCTGCAGAACCACGAGGAGAAGAAGCACAGAGAGAACATAACAGCAGTTACAGCGGTGTTCAAAAGGAGGTGCCACAAAATAATCAAAAACAAAATGTGTCTCTGCAACACTTGTCTCGGAAAAAGCAGATCTGAGATCGACTTTTCCACGTCCAGTGGGTGACAGCGTGAGCCCAGCCCTACTGAGTCACGTACCTTGAGGAACGCGTGAAAACGCGGCTTCAGCTTCTCACACTTGACGATGGTGTCCTTGCTCATTTCAAAGAAGTTGACGAAGGACGGGTAGGTCTTGAGCATCTCTTTGGACTGAAAGAATGAAGCACGGGGGGGTGCATGGTGAGGGGTACGGTTAGCTGCCTTTAGTGGGAACTGTAAGAATAGATACTCGACCTCAACCCTGTGCCTTTCCCTCAACCACGCCAGCAAGGTGTGTATAATGCTACAGAAATGTCCTTGAGTTCTACGAACCCACTACCTGAAGCCCAGAAATATTATTTTCATGACTGGCCTGATAGGATAGTACAATGCATGTTGTGGTTGTGAATTCCCCCAGCCTTTGGCCATTCAAGGTTAAAAGGTTAGGAGGTTAGAAAGTTGTTCAGCACAACAACAAAGAAGGCATTACTTTCACAATCTGAAATATGTAGTCAATTTATCAGACTGTAGTACTCCATCAAGTTAAAATTCCAATCATTTGCCGCTTAGAGCGGCAAAATGATTTGCTGTCCTATTTTATTATTGCATTCTGTGAAATACACATAAAATATATGTTAAAGACATGCTATTGGTTGAAATGTCAAGCTAGCCAGCAGGGGGAAATAACAAATGTGAATGATATAATCATCTCCAGAGGAAATCACACTAATTTGGATGTTAAGTAGCTGCTGCTCAGATCTCTCCAAATCTTAGCCACATTAATAAATAATATATGTGATTGTGCAAACAATGAGCAAAGTGAAAAGGGTCATTTTCATATTTGATTCTGTCTAACAATTAGTAGTGTGCCCCTTTTTCCTAGTACAACGCTGTGTGGGGAAATCATTTTACGGTGTAACCTTTCAAAACACCATTACATAATTTACATACTCTACATTTTTTAAGTGTTTTCAGTTAACACACTGCCCAAATAGAATAATACTGAGACAAAAAAAAGTCCCACAGTATTCATTTATGACTTAAACACAGAAACAAGACATTAGGGCATAGACATTTTTGAAAAATGCATGCAGTTCTAAGATATTTATGAGTCCTTCTCACACTGCGTTGGGCTTCTAACCGCCAAACGACATAGCAGTCAATCCTCCGTGAAGTAGTGTAGTGTTTAACACTGTATATAGTACAACAATTTCAATATTATTACTAGAATGGTATATTCACAATGGCCAAACTTACGTTTGTGTGCCACAGTGAATGATGTTTGACCTTGCCATTTTCAACAACAGATTATCATAGCTTTCCGCTGAAAAATATTTCAGAGTTCCCTATAAAGAAAACAGCGGTGTGCCTGATTGAATAGGTAGAGGAAGCTCCAAATATATATATTTTTTGATAAGATTCTTGACTCGTGCTTTGTCTGCATTGAGTTGGTATCAAGTTAATGTATCAGTGCATTTCTAAGGCTACAAGTACTTAGTTTGTTTATTTTGTGAATTCAGAGATATCTTTGAAGTTTACACAGACAATAGTTTACTGATTAATATTGCAGTACCACTGTTTGGTTGATAGTGCTCACTAAAAGGGCACTAAATGAAACTAACAATCATTTTAAGACCGGATGAAATGGTATTATTCCAAGGATGGCAAGTACAAAACAATAAGGGCCCTTACGTTTCCCCTGAGGAAAAGCTATCTTCTGACGTATAAGGTTGGGTAACTCAATGTCGTTGCATTATTAGCAAATGCTATAAACGCAATGTATTACTTTAGTTTTTCAGCTGCATATCAAAAGCAATAACCACAAAGCGTTCAGAATATTGTTACTTTAGTTTGCGTGATTGCATTAAGACGGTCAACAACACATGTTCATACAAGATGCAACATCATTCCACCCTGCCGCAATCTGGTGATGACATACAGACAGACAATAATACTGCTTAATAAATATACTCACATATTTGAGGATGATGTTTCCTACGCTCTTGTCCTCTGACCAGTCATTCAAGAGCTCCTCCAGGTCAGCCTTTAAAAAGAAATGATATCATCAACAGCCAATAAGTCTTTCAAGATTGAGGCAAAGCCAAAGTTAAATACCTTGTAAAAGCCCTTGTTTTCTAATCATCCCTGCTCTATTTTACAATTCTGTTTTATGTTAACCCCTCACTTGGCCCCTTATCTAAAGAAATGTATAAAGAGAAGCAAACTTGAAACAAAAACTAGACCACACTGGCAGGATTTTGGACTGACCCCGTGGGACTCGGAACAATGATACTGCTCTAATATACCCAACCCAGTAACTTTAAAGATGATTCTAATGCAGAAAGGGGCAGAAATTGAGCATTATTAGTGGTGGACTTTGACGTAAGCCCACAGGCTACTCTAGGAATGATCAGTTTAGCAGAGTGTTTAATTAACGGAAGCGCTTGTGCTTTCCCCATGAAAACACAAGTTTGTGCGTGAAAAAGATGCGTGCGGTGATCCATAGTGCACACTTTCCGGAGTCAACCGCGGTCACACATCAGAAACCATATTTTTAAGGCTTTGTGTGTATATTGGGACGGGGCATGACTGTTTGTATATTCGTATAGTTTATACACGACCTCAATAACAGTATAAGTGGGGATTGACCGGCAATCTCAGTTTTATCCTAGTTTCATTAAAAAAAGTTGAGCGGTTGCAGGCCGCTGGGCTGACTTAAGGCAATATTTGGTTTGGGCTGTTTGCAAGTGCTGCCCACGCAGCACTATGGTAATGTATTCACCGATTTGAACTGTACCAATGAAAAATAACAAATTTCTCAATTGAAAGTGAAAAAAAAAAAATACTATACAGATTGAATAAATTCATATTAAAAGGATACATATGTTGTTTTCCCAACAAGAAAACATAGCATTGAGTTCCAGAAAAAATGTTTTTGAAGCGGTTTGCTGGAAATAGCTTTTAAGAAAAAGAATCTTGCCTATCAAATTCCCCTCTGTTTCTGTCCCTTCAGAATGCGCTGTTTCTGGTGTCTGTAGCTTTAATGCAAATGAGCTGCTGCCCATTGACCAATGAGCTGTCAGACTGAACCACAGCATGGAGGAGACGGGATTGTTGCCGTTTGCGGACTCCTGGAGCCCTATATCTATATCATAATAATAATAATAATAATATTGCATATGGGTATTTATGTAATATTATATCGCCGTCTGAAATCTCTGGCACTTCCACAACAAGTAAAGACTCGGGATATAGTGCGGGATATCTCGGCTCTGGTTCAGAGGAATTGGGGGAAAGGAACTTTGGCCTTGACTCTCTGAAGTCCATGAACTGCGACATTGTACTCCGGGAGCTGAGCTACCGGAATTGACCCCGTGCTCCCCGCACCAGAGCTGCCGGACTGCCGCCAGGACCTACCCCCACCGGACCTGCCAGCTTCGGGAGCAGTTCAGCTCCCGGAGTACACCGGGAAGTCCATGAACTGCCAGACTGCCAGTCCGGCAGCTCAGCTCCGGGAGCACAATCCCTTTCTCCTCCATGTCTCCTCGTCCGGAAGCTTCGGCGGCAGTCCGGCAGAGAAAGGGATTGTACTCCCGGGGCTTAGCTGCAGGGCTGCCGACGAGTTCCCCCCGCCCAGAGATGCTCGTCCGCTGGTCCACAAAATCATAGCTATGCTCTGATTGGAGGGGAGTCGGGAAGTGGGAGGTAATATTCAACTGTGCCCCCTTCCTACGTAGGAGGGGGCGCCGAAACTGACTCGCTTGTTTGGTAACTGTTGGCGGGGTACTTTCAGAAATGCATATCTCACTCAAAAAATTATGTAGACTTTTTCAAAGTTTGCATGCGTGTGGGAGCACCAGAGACCCAAAACAACATCCCAAATCCCAGGAAAAGTGTTGTTTCATAATATGTCCCCTTTAAGTATGTCTTGGCTGTATACAATTCAATAAATATATTTGCAAAATAAATGTAATGCAATATGAAAGCGAAATAAACAAAAATATATGAATGATGTTGTTCTACATGCATGCATGTTTTCGTGTGTACTTAAAAAAAGACTTACCTTGATCTTTCTGTGAACGTCATAAATGTCGGGGATGCTTCCAAATATGGTCTTTATTTCCTCCTGGGCCAGAATCGGGCCCCCAACCTGCCCTTCCTTCTCCAGCGGGATCTTGAAGAGCTGGGAAACAAAAACATCCAAAAAAATAAAAAGACAAACCACACGCACACAAAACACACAAACAGATTAATGTCCACTAGTCAACACACAAGGTGCAGCAAGTGTAAAGCTGTTGAAAACAAGCGTCGGCTACAAACACAAACACTTTTCACCCTCTTCAAAGCAACCCGAAGAGACAGGATAGTGTTTTGTTTCATGCATGGACGGATTACAGCCTCAGCTTTAGCAGAGTGAACAAACTTTGCTTTCAGAGCATGCAGGACTCAACAATCAAAAGAGGAGCCTCTTCACTGGTGTAGCAGAGTTACATATATTTGTGTGACCTTGCTTAGCTTGCATGGCAATATCTTGACAGGGTCACCTTTAGAAATGCTCACAAAGAGACACAGCATATGGCAAGCTACCAAATTTAACGATGATGCATTCAAGTTGTATTCATGCTACCTTAAAGGGTAATTCCGGTGTAAAATGGATTTGGGATGCGTTTTGTATGATAACGATCATTTTGGAGCACAAAAAACGCATATAGACGCTTTCTTCAGTTGGCTGATTTTAGCCGATTCAATCAAAACGAATTTTGATTGAATCGGCCATTGACGAACACAGAGATTGTGGCATCCGTCAGCAACAAGCAAGCTGTGTTCGCCAATCTACTTATCGAGTCTTAAAAACAAAATGACGTCGACGGGTGATCTACTGATGGTATTGTGTGTATAAAATGTCATTTTTTTAATAAACAATCTGTACACTTACAAAATTCTCAATGCCTCATTTTATATGTTAAGACCCTTATTATACTACCAAAGAAGTGTCGGGGTACTTCTAGCCTTTTAAGTGGTTTAAAATAGCGATTTAGTTTTTACCATAACCACTGCCCCCTTCGTTCCAAGTTTATAGCTTTTTGATGGAGTCGTCTAAAAATCAGCCAACTGAAGAAAGTGTCTATAATATGCGGTTTTTGTGCTCCAAAACAAACGTTTCAACTCGTTATCATACAAAACATATCCCAAATCCATTTTACACCGGAATTACCCTTTAATATGTTTCAACACTTGCATGTTGACACACTAACAAGTCTCAGTCTGTACAGAGTGCTTTTCATTATCAGAAAGCACAGAAAGCCTGAATCTGAAGGCAAATGCGGTTGCCAAAAGTGCAGCGTAGAACAACGATAAAGTATCTCAATGCCATAGTGATCAGGAAATATACATTTACAAAATGGTAAAAGGAAGAAAGTACAGACAAAACTATCAACAGCAAAACAAATGGACTCTGTCCTTACAAAGCAAGGCAAGTGAATCGGATGGGATTTACCTACTTCATAAGTGTACGTAAAACAATGATAAATAAATATTCTTGTGCAGCATATTGTCAAGTACCAGTATATAGACCGAGAAGGCTGAGGCCGGTTTAGCCATGTTGAGAGGCATGTAGCATAGCATTATACTTTTAAATATATGATATCAATTGTGGGTATCAATTGTGGGAAAAATAAATGCATGTGCTTTTTTTTGGTCCAAAATAAGTCAAAGGTGTTTTTTTGCTAGCTCATTTAAAGATGACTGGCACCAGTAAAAAACTGGTGACTGCAGGAGGAAAGCTTAAAAATTGCTTAACTCCATCCTAGCTTTTGGCTGCGTACTTCCACTTGAATAAAAACGAAAGCAATGGAAAAACGAAATGAAAGAATGACCACAAAACATTCACAAATAGAAGGCCTTTCCCTTTTCATTACCGTCCCTTTTACCTTTAAATGACTAAACCATGAAGGGGCTGGCCTGGTGTTTAATCTGCGCTCCTTCACCACCATCTCTTTGGTAAATGCCAGACGATTTGAGAGAAGAGAGGAGAGCTGGTATTCAGGTGAATGTTAATGGCGGCCGCTGCGGCAGGGCTAACCTTTCAGTTCAAGACACTAATGAGAGAACAGCCTGCCACGGCTACACTGGGGACGCCGGGCGAAGGGAGGCTTGCTGCTTTGGAGGAGAAGGCTCCGAAGGCTTATGAACTGATGAGTGAGCAAAACGCCTCGCGCGCCTTTGTGTATGAAAAGGTTGTGTTGGAAACGAAATGAATATAGGAGGAGTGGGCGAGAGAGGGAGCGAGGGGACCGGCAAACGGATTCTAGAAATGAGGTGGAGAAAAGACATTCCGATGGACATGACTTTCATCATGAAAAATAAATCAAAATAGTTTTATAAAGGGTATGGTTGACGGTAAAGCAATCCAGTGTTATTATGAAGTTGGAGCATAGTTAATTGATTGATTATTGGTCATCATACATACAATATTAAATGCGTATTAAATGCTAAGATATCACGTATGATGACAAATAATCAAATTAACTCTGCTCTCTTGTATTTACAGCGTCAAAGGTAGGGGCCATATGAACAATAGAGACGGAATAAGGTATAAAAATGTTAGCTCTATAGAGGAGTGAGTGAGATAAAGAGTGAGGGAGGCAGAGAGAACCATGCAAGCTATTTCCTCCCTCGCTGGTCACTGGTCAGTTGCTTGGCTTACCACTGGGACCAGGAGATAAGGACAAACACAATTGAAAATGTTGCCGCAATGAAAAACCACTGGGCCCAAGCTGAGAGGTGGTAAGAAAATAAATGTTCCACCTTCGACACACACACACACACACACACACACACACACACACACACACACACACACACACACACACACACACACACACACACACACACACACACACACACACACACACACACACACACACACACACACACACACACACACACACACACCTTTAGTATGGTATTCAAGATGTCCACGTAGTTGCTCTCGGTCTGATGGAGCTCCTTAGTGACCTGCCACCGAGCAGACTGTTTGGTTAGCATCGGTGTTGAACTCTTGTTGGGCTTGGAACTCTCTGGAAGGATGAGAGGGAGAGATAATGGGAGGATGGAGAGCCATAATTAGCGGTTTCTCATGGTTACAATACTGAACATCTGTTTGTACTTTTTTTTTATAATTGGCAAGTGCAGCTGAGCAGGATGCAGGTGTAGTGAGCCGAATGTGCCATGTTTTTCAGTTTTACAACTATCGTCTTGACTTGGCATGGAGTTTACCAGTTAGAAGAGAGTTCTCCTGTAACTCTCTTGACAGGTAAACAAACGAAAAGTGTGCAATCTGCTCAAGCTGTTGCAAGTTAGATTTTCTGCACAGGGACAGTCGACAAAGCCGACGTGAACCAGGGATTTAACCAATCATCCTCCTGGACACTCATCTTTCCCTCCAGAGCTATGGCTACATTTAATATACAGCTTGGTTAGATCGGTTATGTCATGGCATATATAATATTTATATGGTTTTCTGTAGACCTTTACACAGGAAAGTGTTTACCATGACAATTTATTTGAGCTAAACAATAGAAAACAGGGGAAAGATACCAAGCCAGAGAGCAATAAAGAAACGAGTTGACATTGTGGCCCCAGGCTCCGCTTTGAGCAACCCCATGTTCAAAATGTTGCCTTGACGCAACATAATTGCTGAACTGAAGGGGGGAATGCTTGTTGAGGTTTGACTTGCCCTCATCAAACGGATGTATAATATATACTCAGGCTCCCTTCTCGGGAGGCCTTTTAACTGTCATGACTCAAATAACTAAAAAAAATTTTTTGGGGTGGAGAGAACACAATGGTTAAATGGATGCATTACTTTATAGAGAAGATTCAATTGATGACAATACCGCTCAATAATTTCCTCTTTTAAAAGATGGGGTTATTAAAAAAATAGTGCTATAGCTGGCCTGTCACAAAGTTGTTAATCACAGATAAAACTGCCAGAAGTATCTAACTGTTGAAATTACTAATATAACCTACCCCATGTCTTTGGTTTTTTTGGTTTGTCCAATTCTTAATTCTAAAGAAAGGTGGATTTTGCGTTCTGGAGAATGAATTGAGCCCTTAGCCCGTAACACCTGGCCCTGCACAGGGGGGGGCTGTCCTCCTTTGGAGCATTAGGTCAATCCATTACCAGAATTGGATTGAGAGAACCGAGCAAACACAGCCTTTAATTAAACGGAAATGGAACCAAACGAAGATATTCTGGACATTTTGAAAATACAGGACACCCAGCAGTCAGTGATGTCCAACAATGGTTTGAGCCAAAAGTGGTTTAGGCCGACACCGTGTGGGGGCAGACACTGGTTTGGGCCGACACTGGTTTGGGCCCTTTTTTTCTAAAGAAGAACTTGCAAGTTGGCATCCCCAGTTGATTAATGTGAGGACGTTTATAGCAAATTGAATTATAAAGTATTTTGATATAGTTACACTTGGAATTACATGCAATATCTTTTTTTGATATGCAATGTTTGACATGAAATCCAAAGACATCATTACCTTTATTGCTACCCGTTCTTTTCATTGTTATTAAATCACCAAACTGTTATTATAAGTAGGCAGAGCTTTATTTCATCTCACTGCCTCGTTACACATTGAAATAGCGGGTAAATACTTAAACCCTTTTGAATACATAAAACCACCCGCCTGCCGAAACATCTTATGAAGCAACAGACTGTTGGGAGCGCCACCATGGAAAACTACATCCTGGGGGGGGGGAACACTAGAATATTTAGTAAATATTATCACATCCAGTTCGTCTAAGTCTGTCACTGTTGGCATTGCCGCAACTGGACGACAGGTGTCAAGTGCTACTGAATATTTGAATAGGGTCTGGTATCCAAACACAAAAAACTAACGACGGATAATTCTGTCGTCACTCGTTTGGCTTGGAAATTTTGACCATTGCCATCATACGGGCACTTCCAATGAAGGACTGACGTGAAACTTTTTTAAAAAAAAATGCAACCTGACCTTTTAAATAAGTAAAGAAAAGAAAAAAAAATGTAATATGGAAATTAATGTAAACATTGATTTGCTGTACACTATCCATGCACATTAATTGGGTGCATGGATAGTATAGCAACCTGCCCCATACACAACTTTACTATCCGCAACAGTCTGTTCATCCAGGAATGCACTGAGCCATTAGATGCTCTGGTTCGCCTCTGCCTCTGGCTTTAGCTGTATTGGGGCGATAGTCCCCTGGTACTAGACATGCACCCATGCCTGTACCCCGTCTGCCTGCTAACCGTGCTCGGCCTCACCTCTTCCCCTACTCCTGTCTCGCTTCTCAGCCCAATGCCTGCCGCTTATATACTAGCCTCTGGGGAACATGGCACAGTGATAACGCGGCAACATAGATCGTGTAATTCCAAAAGCGAATCATAGGATTTTCGGTTGGTTCTCTCACATGCCACGGTGTTGTGCCATCCAATGCTGATCACTGGATGACCAGCATCTACTCAGGTAGGTGCTGTGCTCTCAGCACCGTAAAGCGAACACAAATAGAGAATCTCTCTCTCTCTCGGCTTTGAGCAGATGGGACTTGTTCCACCTGGCGGGGCTCTGAAGGGAGACAGTCCGTACTGGACTGTGAAGGGTGGTCGGATAAAGACTTCTCTTCATTGCCCATTCTTCCAGCGTCCCTTCACAGGCACGACACGACTTCTGACTTCTTCCCAGAAGATCTAAAACCTATCCCATTTCATCCAGATCTCAAGCCAGGATTTGTGTCGTCGGCCAGTCAAACCTCACACTTTACAGAAACCTTGAAAGTGGTCAGAAAAACCCGGGAGTAGAGAGGCACATGAAATGTGCTCTGGACGTTTCAGGGTCATAACTAGGTCGCGACATCTTCCGTTTCGTAACACGGGGCACCCACAACATAGCATATCGATGCCATAAACACCAGCTCCCCCTCATCACCACGGGACCATGACTTGTGACCCATTAAGGATTCCCTCCTCCTCATCGCTACAGCCCCAGGGTTGGGTGGGGAAGTGAGTACCTGCAAGAGTTTTGCAGTTGTCGGGGGTGTTGGAGATGTCCAGCAGGGACCCCATGGACATGGAGTGCTCGGCCGAGGGCCTCTTGCGGGGCGGCGGGAAGGGCGAGATCTCTGTCTGCTTGGTGAGCTGGGCCAGCGTGTCCCGCAGCCGCCGCCGCTTGCGGTTGCTGTTGGGCGTGTTGAGGGAGAGGAGGGACTCCGCCTTCTTCATGGCTGGGCTCTCATCCTACGGGGAGCGCAGAAATAAGAAAAAATAACAATAAATATTAGATAAACGAATAAGAAAACATATCATCGTGGGTGAAATGTGTGCCCTCTCCAGGATTACAGATTTGTGTGGCTTCTTCTGTGGCTGTCTTGTGATATAAGAGCACAGCAATTCGTGTTGTAATATTGGTGAAAGGACTGCATTTTAGTTTTTGTTTTTTTGTTCAATGCAGGTCCACTCTTCCGCGTTGCAAATTAGCAATACAAGACCATTGTTATCGGTTTGAGAACATTTTAGCATATCAAGAG
The DNA here is from genome assembly GCA_900291075.1 of Melanogrammus aeglefinus. Lineage (NCBI taxonomy): Eukaryota > Metazoa > Chordata > Actinopteri > Gadiformes > Gadidae > Melanogrammus > Melanogrammus aeglefinus. Next base: position 279,942 of record OLKM01000149.1, read on the forward strand.
ATGTACTCATGCGTCATCCACACTGCGCAAACTGCGTATTCCTCAGCACCCACACTATTCTAACAAGTGGAGGACAGAGACGTTAATAACCTTTTCCATCCACCATAAAGCTTAGAAAACCTGTGAGTCCCTTGAATGGGACCCCCTCAAGCACTTCAATTTTTTTTAATGGTCCAAAAATCAATTTTTTTTTCATTATTCAGTTGCCCATAAATAAGGCTACTGAAAGACAGTGCACCTTTTGTTTTTTATTTTTTTAAAAGCTTGTCTTGGGTGTCTGTTAAAAAAGCCTTCGTGCCAATTGCCATCGGAGACAGAGCTGAGAGCTCCCAGTCAGGCATGACACACAAGAGACACGTGACCTCTATTATTAGGGCTCCTTATCCAATCATCGGGATTGACACTGATCAACATGAGGCACTGTTCCGTATGAACCCACACCCCACACACACAGATTTCAATCATAAAGAAATGATAAATAAGAAAATGCATTCAACTGACAATCTAGACACATCTTGTCAGTTTCTGAGACATCACTTGGAAGCAGGGATTGCCCTGCGGGGCTGTGTGTGTGTGTGTGTGTGTGTGTGTGTGTGTGTGTGTGTGTGTGTGTGTGTGTGTGTGTGTGTGTGGTGTTGTGTGTGTGTGTGGTGTGTGTGTGTGTGTGTGTGTGTGTGTGTGTGTGTGTGTGTGTGTGTGTGTGTACTAGACAGTGTAGCTTGTGTTTGTTAGAACTCGTTTGAGGGTTGTTGGTGCCCTACATCTGCACCCTAAGAAGGTACTCACCTTCTCATAGAAGTACATGGACTCTCCTGCTCGCGCATCCATCTGAATGCTTCCCCAGAACCACTACAAAACACAAAAAAAAAAGACGGGGAAAATGAGAAGTTTCATCCTCCATTGTCAATAAAGTCCCATGATGCTTCATGGAAATAGGACAGGAATGCTTAGAAAGGCATCCAAGACGTCTAGCAAGGCATTTTTCCAAGTCTGAGAAAGAAGGTTTTGTTTTTGTTTTTTCAAACATTGAATACGAATGACTAAAATGGCAATATTTTACAGGGAGCACCTTCAATAATTCACAAGCTGGGGATTTTAGGGTTAGACGTGCTCATATTGCGAACCAGGTATTAAACAGGGGGGCGGGCCTACCTCCTGCTTGACCACATAGAGTTTCTTAGTGGGTGTGAAGGGCAGCTCCTTCACAGAGTTCTCCTCCACCACCATGTGTGTGCACCGTTCGTCCCCCAGCTCCAGGGAGGTGCCCCCTGCAACAGGACACACACACACACACACACACACACACAGACACACACACACACACACACACACACACACACACACACACACACACACACACACACACACACACACACACACACACACACACAAAGCACCACCGGCATTGAGATGCAATGATGCACGGAATGTATTGTAGCAAAGTCAAGTGATCCAACGGAAAAGGTTTGTGTTAACAAATGAATGATACTTTTGCTTGTGCCTAGCAGCATGTTGCACCAGCATCAGGTTCCTATCAGATATACAGCACTCATGGGAAGAAAACCCACTGTTGAGCATACATCCACAACAAAATCCCAGCAGCTTTACTCTGTGTGCGTGGCTGTGTGTTACGGACCATGTTTGAGGGTCCTCTCCTCCATGTTGGCCTTCTCCTCCTCAGAGAAGCCCAGGAAGCTGAGGACACAGTCCTGGAACGGGGGCACTTTGAAATCTGTACGGAACTTCTCGTCGTCGGCTTGGAAAGACCTTTGAAAGCAATTGCTCCACACATATTCACTCACTTTTAGAAACAGGGTTATCAACTCTAGTAGACAAAAATAACTGGTATTTAGATGGGCAATTCGATTTTACTTACTGGATTAACCCTTTTTTTTTTTTTAAATTTTAGTAATAGATAACACACACACACACACACACACACACACACACACACACACACACCACACACACACACACACACACACACACACACACACACACACACACACACACACACACACACACACACACACACACACACACACACCACTACTACTGGAAGAGCACCGTCAAACTCAGATGAAAGTTTGTTGTCTCTACTGTAGGCTACAATCAGTTGATCATTTGTACTAGTAAACTTGTAAAATTATCATGTATTGCATATCGACAGTTTTAAAACTAACTTTTCTCCTGCTTGGACTTTGTTTTTTTGAGAGGTTAATGATGTTTGTACAATGTATTGAAGTGTTGTATATACAGTAGGGCGGCACAATATATTGAATTATTATCGCGATGACGATATTGGTGTCCCACGATGACGCGCAGTGTTCTCGCGATATTTTCGCAATATTTTTTTTAAGTACCGGTAATGCATCCGCAAAAAAAAGAAAATCCAAAAAGGAAACAAGGCCCGCCCATGCAGTATACTTTCTATCTTCGCTGCAAACCAAGTGCTCCCTGTACACCTGTCTGTGACTGCGGGAGTCCATCCTGCACACAGCGGCGCGAAGCCTGAAAAGGGGGGGGGGGGGGGGGCCGGGCCTGGCGACAATTTGCCGCTGAGCACAGTGTATGGCTCCTACCACTAGGGGGTGGTAGAAATTCGAAAGATTTTTTTCTTCAATGAATAATCGTAGTAAATAATCGTGATATCAATATTGATCAAAATAATCGTGATAATCATTTTGGCAATAATCATGCAGCCCTAATATACAGTGTTCCTAACTTGTGTGATATTGATAGGTTTTTGTACTGTATGTATGTATGTTTCTATGTCTGTGTATTGTTTTATGTGGACCCCAGGAAGATTAGCGACCACAGCAGTGGAAGCTAATAGGAATTGGAATTATGATAAAGAATAAAGATTTCACTGACACAGCAGCAGTATCTGAAAAAAACTTCCAAACAGCTGAATACAGCTTTGGCATTCCTTCCAAAAGAGTCCACTGTATAATATGATGTATTGTTATTCCTTACAGCAGAATAGGTTGGGAGGGGGGCACGTCTGAACTGGAGTAGAATTGCCCCTGCTTCAAATCTGATTTGAATTACCACGTTCTATTCAACAAAGTCATGAACGTACTTGATAAACAAGATTCAATTGAGCGATTTCAGACTGACGATACATTTATTTATAATTATTAGTTTTAATTATTAGAATTATTAGACCTTTGGGATTGAGGACATTGCAACTATTGTGTAAAAGTAAAGCTCCTTTATGTTTAAGTCTGCTTGGAGCCTCAGAGCATTAGTTGTTCGCAATTCATTAAAAAAAAAGAAAAGGTTGATTTGCTTTGTTAAAAACGAAAAACGTAGCCAGGAGAGATTACAAAGACCTTTAGTCTGAGAGCTCTATGGCCACACGGTCTGTAGTATGAACTTGCATCTGGCCCTGACCAGAACCACCAAGTCCAAACTCATCATCATTAAATGTTCATGGCTCTCCATTTACTTAGTTGGTGATATTTCTCGACTCAAGTACTGAATCCTCCACACATGAAACGGAGGACAAGACAACGAATCACAACCAAAACCAGGTCGAGTATCACCGGAATTATGCCCAATGTATTTATACTGAAGCAATGCCACGCACTCACTGACACAGACTCTACTGTGAACTTTTAACTTACACGTAGTCCCTGCTGTCCCAGGCCTTGCGTATCCAGGACGGGGTGAGGATGGGAGTCCCCATGCATACTGCCAACTGAAAGAACCACGTTCAGGGGAATAAGATAGTGACACACATCCATACGTTTATGACACATTTGTCGATTATGACATAGATTACATTCCCTGCACAATGTTATGGCAGATATTAAATAATAATAAGATGATGCATCCGAACAACTCCGAAACTTTCAATGCGGGCAAAAGGCCAAGGCTCAAAACATGCCGAGTACGGCCCATTGTACCGTACTCATTATTTTTAAAGTGGGCAGAGCGTTTCTAAAATCTGAATTTTTTTCCCAATGTGTTTATGCCTTTTCTAAGGGTCCAGGCTTCAGAATAGCCCCTTTTAATGTGTTCATACATGCCAGTAGTGATGCTCTGAAATGCCATTGACATTTTGCACAGATAGAGAAAGACGAGAGAATTATCAACAACACCATATAAAAAAAAAAGAGTGAGAGAGTGAGAGAGAGAGAAAGACAAGCTAGAATTGTCAACAGATGGAAAAACAGCCCAGCATACAAGTGTAACAATTTGCTATTGTCTAACTTAAAAGATGTTCAAATCACTTCACAGCGAGTACTTTCAGTGAAACGATACCTCCCCAGTCAGTCTCAATGGTCCCCGGTCGCGCTGAGACTCAAACTGGATTCGCTTAAGGTGTAAAAAATATCTGCATCATTTCAAAACAAATTCTAAACCTGTACCTGATCCCCAGCCACCTGTTCTTTTTTAAGAACCAAGCGTCAAGCTTTAAACGGAAAATAGCTGAGCGTGTGACACACGTAACCAACAATTTTTTTGGAGGGATTGGTTTGTTGTTTTAGTTTTTTTGTGCTGCAAAAAAACTCAAGGGAGAAAAACAATAAAGGCAGACAATGTCGGTGTGGATGCGAAGCTACAGAGAGAGAGGTAGACACATAACAGGAAACAAAGAAAAAGAAATCTTACAAAAAGAAAAAGCATAACAAATTATCTATTCATTCCTATGGAAGGATAGACCGGGGAAAAACCGATGTGTGAGTCACCAAAATGTCAAAGTATATAAAGCCTTTGAGATGCAAGGGTTCCTATTCAAAATGCATGTTGGGATAAATGAGAATGCATGTAGTCAGAAAGCAGACTGCAAAACAAGTATGAAGATGAAACAGTATTGAATATCATGACCAAAACAGATCTTTGGTTCACGTTAGATCGCCAAATGAAGAGGTATTTGGATAATAAGCCATAAATAAATCAAGGTAATGCTAGTCAACAATGCTAGCAATGGTAATGGTAATGCTAGCAATTACAAGCAAAGCTTTTAGAAAATACACGCTATAGTGCTTGAAATACACCAGACAACTAAGCATCTTCTCTACACAGAGTCAGAGTCCCACCCACATGTGACGTGACCCAGGGGCGTAGCCACATGGGGAAAAAAAAAATCCTGAACGGAAACGGTCTAAAGAAAGCGGAAATATATGCACTATTAGTTTGATCTAACTTTGACTTATTATTCTTTTTTTCAAAGTGCTATATTTTGACGTGATGAATAAATAACGCCTTAAATGTGAGTGGCCCGAGCTGGCCAGCACAGTAATAATGTCCTGGCTACGCCCCTGCCGTGACCGTACTAACCTTGTATTTCTCCCCGTGTGTCGAGTAGGCAATGAGGTGAGTGACCTTGGTGCTGAAGTCTTTGCGGATGGTTCCGCCCATGTGATGGACCAGGTTGACCAGGGTCTTCTGCAGGGAGGCCGAGAGAGGAGGAGTAGGAAGGAGGGAATACATCTTAACGGGAGCTAAAATCTAGTCAACCCTCCAGAAGTACTATCATTTGTTCCTTGTGAGAAAAAAAACTCCTTCCAACTTGGAAGTTTTCCTGGATCTAAAAACATGCAGCACAAAACTAGCCTTAATAAAATGCTTTTTCATATGCTATGAATCACTAGATAAAGGATCAGTAGTAGTTGACACTTTGGCCAGTTGAAAGCGAGTTTAAACAACTACCAGATAGCTATAAACCTTTATGATGCTTAATGGTGTTGATTCACGATCTCATTAAATGATCAATGGACACAATAACACACCAGTCCAAAAAGCCGGAGCACTTTGTCAACAAAGACACACGTGTTGGAGCCAAGCCAAGGCATTGCGATTGTAGTGATTTGGGCGTGACCGAGGGTGGTTGAACTCACCACCTCCTCTTTGTCCCGGAAGCCGGTGAAGCACAGGGACAGATTGATCATGGTGGTGCTGTAGAGCGGGCGGCAGGAGAACGGCAGCGGCTGGAAGTCATGCAGAGAGCAGGAGTCAACACCGACCAGCTGGTCACTTGCATGCATGAAATGTAGGATTTTTTTTTTGTTCACATTCATCTTCAAGATCACTTATTGAACAAACGGATGGGCCTTGTTTTTATGAAAAAAGAACATTACGTCACGTGGCAATGTTGATTTACGACATTTGAAACTGAATTCTCACTTCGTAGCAACAACGGTTTTTTATTGTTTAAGGAAAAACGAACAAACCATGAACCTTAATCAAATGTAAAAAAATATTAAATGTGAACTCTGATCATAATTGAAGCCTAAACTGACTGTGTGTGTACGCCTGTTTGTGGATGTATAAAGATATATGTTGTATCTGTAAAACATTTATACCAACCTGCTATACATTAGTTAGCTAGGGCGAGCTAAGACTAATGGAAAAGTAAACTAAAGCAAGAAATGAAGGAAGAACTAGCTAGAAGCAAGCACTTAAGATAATAAATGTGATACAATAACATATTGCATCAAGTCTGTATTGCAAAATAACATACTGTATTCCTTTTCAGGCAAAGCCAAACAAGTACAATAATGTAGTACATGGAACACCAAACTCATGTGTAAAAAATGTTCCAAGAATGTAAAATATTTGAAACATGCATTTTTCAAAAGATGACAAATATGGCGTCAGACATTGGATGAACACAGAAAATAAAAAATCTTCAAGCAACCCCTGATGTTCTCAACAAAACCCAGTTCTGAATTGAAATTTGGCTTTTCGTGAATAGGCCTCGGTACAAATTCCAGGGTGCTCAAACATTCGACCCAAACCAAATAAAAAACAAAATTTGTTGCAGAAACTATTTCTGCACTTTTTGGGCAAAAACATCATCAAGCACAATACATCTTTCATATGTGACTGTAGCGGCACATCAGGTGTAGCACGACGTGCATGGGTTGAATTTTGCTGATGAGGACGTGCCAACGAGCTCTGGTTATCGTGTCGATGGCAGGGCGAGACAGAGTGCCTATTGCTCACGGAAGGACATTAAGGTCCCATCTGAGAACGATTGGTCCGACGGATGGACGGAGAGCAAGTGAGATGGAGGAGGCAGAACCGTGTTTGTCAACAGCACTACAGGCAGTCGGCGTTCATTCTTTTCCCCGCTCGTTTCTCAGCCGAAGCCCATCTTTGCAATTCGTGTAGTGTGTATAAAAGGGCCGTTAGATCCGTCTTTTGGACAGACTTAGCCTTGCTTCTCCAAAGAGAAGCTGCACACGCACGCGCACGCACAGACTCCATTTACTGCGCTATGAATATTTCTTCACATGCATCAAAGGAATAGAAAACCATAGCTTTAGGAAAACATATACCCCTAATCACAACCAAATTACGCTGCCATATTTCTATAATATCAACGGGAAATCAAACGCATGGACTAAATGGAGCTAAATGTTGGCTCGGAATATGTAAAAAAAATTAACTAAAAAGGTGGTTCGGAAAAAAGTGGTTCAGGAAATAAGCGAAAGTTGTTTTACAAGTGACTGTAAAAAGTTAGTACCAACCTCTTCCTTAGCGGCGCAGTGCAGAATCACAGGGGGCCCGACGATCCGGTTATCACGCTTATAGAGGTAGCTGTAGTCGGCTGAGTCGAAACTGGAGAGGACGTACACAGACTCAAACTCTGCATTCTCCCCGTCTGCAAACTCCTGGACGGTGTCCGTCATTAGGCACGGTTTGTTAATGTCCTGCCAGAAAAGGAACAGGTCTGAAGGTTATGGGACAGCAGACTTAGTAGTCCATAACAATGCTCATAAAAACATGCTGGCTAGCGGTTTAAGTGTTAAGAAGGGGCTTAGGGAAACCCTCAGGTGGATTTAGAAGATTCACGGTTTGTTAGCCAACATGACTGCTTGGAATGATTTTTGGTGAGTAACCAGCACTGATTAAATATTAGTTGATTAATCGATTAGTCAATCGATTGGGAATTAATGGATATTAATTTTGATAATAGCTTGATGATTTTGGTAGTACATTGCTTAAGAAATGAAAATATTAGGTGGCTTTTCTGAATGTATGTACAAGTAATTCCTGACATTGAACATCATGATAAACCCAAAAACCGAAACCCAAATGAAGAAACTCGATGACCCGTGGGGTCCTCCTCAAAAAGTTCATCAAAGAGCATGAATTCCAAGCTACATGTTGAACTTCCTTCAGGGGCTTATCCCTCTGAAGCAGTAAGTAAACCAGAAGAGGACCCCCACCAACTGACACACATGTGCATAAGCCCAAACAGACAGACTTAAGTTCTCCCTTCGGGTTCTTCAAATACACCCACGGCACCAAACAAAGTGCATGAAAATTGCTCTAGGGCATAGAAACTGAACAACACTGGCCATTTGTTTGATAGAGAGGGAATACTGGAGAGAAACACAACAGTGAGACGATGAATCAGAGCAACAGGGCTATTTGAATCAATGGCCACAATTAAATCATAAAGTTACTGCAAGGCTGTGCCGGGCTCAAGCTGTCCCGAAATAGCTGGGGTGAAATTATGTGAGCTACCTGTAAACCTGCTCATAAAACAAATTACCTCAGGTAAATTAGTTCCGCTAGGTGACAGAGGACAAAGGCAATAGGAAAGAAACATTGGCCGCGTCTCTCGCGCCCGCCCGCACGCACGCACGCACAAACACGATTTTAGTTTGCCATTTTTTAATTCTTTCTCCTCGATTAACCAAAGATCGGTATCGGTAAACAGTAATCCGCATATCAAATTCTTTCTGGCTTCAAGTTCTGTCCTAGTAGTCACTAAACTCAATATTTGGAAGACCGATTCAAAAGAGGTTTCAATGCCTTTCTACTTGAAGAATCTAAAATAGTATATTTATTTCCTTTTTATATTGACTAGTGATTGTTTTTTTTGTGTCATTTCAGTGTCATATTTTGTTTGGTTGAAAACTCAAAAAACTGTTTCACAATAACATCTGACAATAAAGACTGAAAAACCCCAAAACAAAAAGTTTGATCCAGCCAATCCTTTTGATTCTCAATCTGCATCGTTGAGTTAAAGACCATATGCAACACCTCCAAAACATTGGATTTCCATTTTTTCCATGAGATAACAGCTCTGTCCCAATACGTTTCCTACACCTAAGGTCTGTAGGAAAAGAAAGGCCTCCAAAATAGAATACATTTTTGTCAAAATAACAATCACCAGTGTAAAATATAGCATGGGATATTCCTTAGTACGCTGCAACCAGCAAACCTTCTAGACAATGCACAGAACACGTCCAAGATACCTTCAAGGTTTTTAATTGATTGACAATTAATTTAGCCATAACAGGGCTTTAACCAAGAAGCACTCTTTCTTGTCATTTTAGTCAATTCCGTTGACCAATGAAAAGTTTAAAAATGAAATGACAATAGAATGGTAGGATCTAGTGCTTGCAACAGATTGTCGTGTAATCATTGAAGTTGGCTTCAGTGGTGTAAATTGTTCTGCTGGACCAAATGCATGACATAATTCAGCACCACTACCTTTCAGCTCACCATGTGTGGAACGGTTAATTCGATGGTGTAGGGGTGCAAGTGAGGAGTGAGTGAATCAACACATACTCAGAGTGCAAAAAGGGCCCATGCAACAGTGACCGTCAAAAGATTCCCCTCAAGTGTTAAAGCCGGACAGGTGAGTCGGACAGACAAACTGACAAACAAGCAGGCAGGTACTATACCATATTGACTATAGATTTTATCATCAATTTCTCCTCGGCACCAGACTCGGCTCCCCTTATCTTTACAACCAGGACTTCCATTACCTTGACGGCCTGTAAAAAAATATACAATAATGGAATACATCCGACCAGAAGTCTGGATGTCAAATATCATATGGGGAGAAGGTGAGAGGAAGAGGTAAAATGGCTGGCCAGGAGGGCAATAAAACGAGAGATGGAGAGCCGAGACATTTTAAGATGCCAACAGAGAGAGGGGATAGGGGCAAAGAATCAAGGAAAGAGAAGGCAAAAATGTAATCTGACAGCCTTATTCAACAGGATGACTGCATTGGAGGCGCCGACATTCAGGTCGGGGCTGCCAACTGAAGCCTGGTGGTGGCAACATCCCTTTGTGCAGCGTTTGATTATTTCTTGACTTCATGTACTTCAAATGTGATCAAGCTGTGTGTGATGGGTCAGTACGCACACATAGACGTACAGACTTAACATTTGAAGACTAACCCTATTTGAAATCAAAGATAATATTCCAACTGGATTTGAACATTGGAGTACGGCGTTGAATGTGAGAACATCCACACGCCTGAGCAACATTATAGTGTTTTGTTGCTTGACGTCTGAATGTACATGAAGGCATTTTTTTTTTTTGCGTGTACCACTGGTCGATTTACGCTATCATGTATAGGCAGTTTTAGGCACTGAATAAAACAGCAAAAAAGGTGTCACAGCTGTGAGCTAGGGAGAGCAGAATAACCTTAGGGTAGAATTGTGAAAGTCAGGGAGAGGAGATAGCAAGGATGTTGAACAGAGTGGCACCTGGCAGCTGTAAACAGAATCAAGGAAACCACTTTATGCACAATTTAATGCTCAGGTGTGTGGAGGGGCTCTGCATGCGGCAAATATTATAGCATGTATTAACAGACCTTATCTCCGACGTCAGGCAGGGGTGCTAGTCTATATGTGGATAGTAATGCCTTCACCCTCTTTCCCACTCCAACTACAATGACAGACATTTCCAACAGAAGGGCTCAAAGAACTCTGCATCCATTTTTTGGGTTGATAAAGAAGACGCTACTCTATGACTTCTTAGTGCTGAAATCTGTGTCAAGTGACAGAAAGTTCCATGATTCTGCTGCGCTGCTTGCTTCTAAAAAAAATGAAATACATTATTTATCTCCATTTTTAAATATATACGACGGTAGTACTGAAAATGTAACAAACTGTTCCATGATAGAACTCCCTTGGGAGGGATAACTCGTCAATATACTGGCATTCCCCTGGCTTTGAACACCGAAGGATTGAAGAAGCATGCTAACCTTGTCCAGGACAAGCTGGGACTAAACCTGTGAGCATGGTTCAGTAACTTGTTCTTGAATAAGCAAAGTGTTACTTTTTCCAATTGGATTTTCAGGCACCCCAGCGTAAAAAAAACAGAACTGTCCATGTTCTACATCAAGGTTGCATAAAATAATAACCTAAAATGGGATGGATGCATCATTGGTTTTGTTTACCTTCAGGAAGTGGTATGTACACCAGTAGCCTACCTTCAGAGCTTGGATCAGAAGATCATTTCTGGAGGCCTCTCCCACAAGAATGATCCTGGTCTCCAACCTTGGCAGCATGTCTGTCAAGAGAAAAATAGAAAAAGTGGTCTAAGTTTCTTAGACTTATGAACCCTAAACCAATTTCAGCCTAAGTTCATACCCAAACCCTTTTTTTTTTTTACCAAAAATGTACCTTCTAAAAAGCAGAATCCAAAATGACATGGATATCTCTCTTAAACGTAGTCGCATCTAAAGCAGGAAATTATCTTGAAACATGCACAAGCGAAGTCACTCCGATTGTGGTCAATACAAAAGATAAATGACATTTAAAGGCTATCAGAACGACTGACGTAACCAGGATAAGCTCACTTAAAAAAAAAAGAGGGAAGAAACTTATTTCCGTTTGTAGTTGCAGTGGTGAAGTGCATTTGCGCTACGTAGCCTGGTGGGTGTGCATCATTGAAACTGTACGTCAACGGTAGAGTTGAAAAACAGGCTGTGATTGTAACTAGATTAGCATAAATAGCAACAGCACCCATGTAACCCTTCAAGTGACAAAGCATGCTGCTATACCACATACACACTTGAGGTAGTTGCTTAGCAGTCAACCCATTATCTGATTTAACAGGTGTAGGAGGGTGATATATTTTGTAAAGATAATTTGAGGAGCAACCACTTTTTTTGCGTTCTATAGATAGTAGTATCACTGTTGATGGTCTAACTATGGATTTAGAGGGTATGCAAAAGGTGGAGGTTTGTGAATTTGGAGTGGCAACAGGAAGGGAGATGTGTCCCTCCCTGAAGTTCAACAACGTGAGTGCATGCATGTGTGAGTGTGCATGTGCGTGTGCGTGTGTGTGTGTTACAAGGGGGCAGTGAAACACATAATGTGCCTGGATGTTTTACTAGCACAAGTGGCAGCGAGGGAAAAGGTTGTCTGGGACAGAGGAGAAGGAGGGCAAAAGAACCAAATCAGGAATGACCGTCGCAGGGCTAACCTTCGGCGTCATCCATTGCAGGACCCAGAAACCCATGGTCCTTTGTGGTTTCAGCCATCCTCGAGTCATAGACCGACGAATCGACCAGAATGCTCCTTGCCATCCCAGAAGTCACTATGCTGCTGTCAGCCATGACAGGAAGCAACAGAGGCACCAAACTGTCCAAACTATCAAAAGTTAACAGGAGTGAAAAACAGGGACACACAGAGTACAGAACAAGTGTGGGCTGGAAGAAATGAAAAAAAAAAAGAAATAAACGTATTCCAACAGAGAAGAGGTGACAACTGTCAAACTAGGAGCCTAGAGAAAACTTGGCATGCTTTAAAACAACCCGATCCTGCCCGTGTCTGACATCAACTATAACTTATAGAATTCAGAAACCTCAACTTTACAAGACCTGGATGCAAATGAACTTCAAGACAATTTGTTTAACGCACTCTGAATGCGTCTTATTATTATATATATTTTTATTATTGAGCTGCAATGATATTTAGTTGACGTTACAAACATTTGTCAACTCATTGAATTCAAGTTGACGTTTTATGCTTTCTAGAGACAGACGTGTAGATGATGTCGATATTTAGAGGTTAGGATGTTTGAATCCAGAACCAAGTCCTTAATTTAGCCATTTCAACATCTGATGTTGAAGTATTGTAACATTAAATGTGTTTTCATACGAGCATAGCCTCCCCACCATCTTGGCTAGTAGGGTTGACCTCCTATACAAACTTTAGCAAAAGCATGAACTCCAAGTTATTATGAATCAAGATTTACTCACCGTGTTCGTTATCGGCCGATAGTCAATAACCGAAGTATGATTGTACCTGTGCTAAACTGGGTGATCAACCAGTTTAGCAAGATACAGGCGAATGTTAGCCTGCTTCCAAGCTAATTAGCCAGCTATCGTTGTTACAAGCAAGGCTGGAGTTCAGTCCCCCCCCAATTTAATCTTCCACGTTCCCCTTTCAAAATCAACAAAATCTGCTGATCTTAATCTAAACGTAAAACATGGTCCACCGAGAGCGATATAATATTGCCGTTTTCAAAATAGGGCTACTTTTGTGTGTTGACAGCTGATGCATTGTAATCCATAGGGCATGTCTGCCTGCTGTTCGATCTGAATTCAAAAAGGAAGGCAAACATGAAGGGGGCACTGTGATTGGTCGGTGAGCGAAGAACGCCTCTCGCCGCAAGAGGGAGACGCGGATTGGTCCGTTTATTCAAATCATAATGCACGGTGTTGCCAAACAGAATCCGACCGGTCACCGATTCATTGAAGGCCACACGAGACGATTCAAATAGGATAAAATTTCATCATTCCTCCAGAAGGGAAATTCCTATTTATCTACCTGTATATTACTGTAAAAGCATGATTTCTAAAATAACCGCAAATACGTATTTTTCCCAACATCATACATATGCACAAACACACACAGTATTGCATGGCCATACACACACAGAATCAGTTTTTTTTATTATATTTTTTTATTTTACACATTCTGATGAGTGGGTGGCATCTGCTGACTGCTCTCTCTCTCTCTCTCTCTCTCTCTCTCTCTCTCTCTCTCTCTCTCTCTCTCTCTCTCTCTCTCTCTCTTCTCTCTCTCTCTTCTCTCTCTCTCTCTCTCTCTCTCTCTCTCTCTCTCTCTCTCTCTCTCTCTCTCTCTCTCTCTCTCTCGCCCTCTTTCTCACTTCAACTTTATCGATTACCTCTTTGGGGGCTTCAGAGACCTTGTGGAACAAACCTTTACCCAGACCTTATCTTCAGCTCTTTCTAGCTTTGTCCCATCTCTCCACACATACACATCCTTCTCACACAGCCCTCCTTTGCCTTACAGTCCCTTCACACACATAGCATGGTAGGGCAGAGCAGGGGACTTTGCAGCTCCTTTCTGAGAAGAGATACAACAGAAATAGCGGAAGATATTAAACAAGGCCACTGCATTGGTCAGACTAATTGTATCTTTGAGATTGACTATTTAGAGTTAAGCTAGGGCAGCTAAAATTAAATGTTGTGAAGGAGCAGTAAATAATGATGAAATTACGTATTCTAAAATATGATAAAATAATGTTTTACCAAGGGAATTAAAAAAAGTTGTCTACATTATTCTAAAGAGAAATAATAAAGACAACATTTCCTAGGCAGAATATTTACACCAGGTATGGCTGTGTTGAGAGTAGTGGCTGGCCTGTCAACATGAAGACTGCAGATGCTTAACTAAGTCATGAAGGTTAATATAGATATCACGAGACTGGTGCCTTCCTAGCATGTTTGACGCTTCCCCTAAAACCTAGGGAGGACAAGTGGGTGTGAGTAGCTTCTCAAAAATAAATAGATTTTCCTGCTGAGTTTGTAGAAGAAGGGCGATCAATCATTTTCATCCAGTAATGTCAACACTGATGGGTGATGGATGGCTTACTGACTGTGTAGTACGAAAATATGCTTGGAGGTTTTGTCAATGCGGGCATTCATATGCAGATATTCACTCACGCATAAAGCTCACCGACAAACATGTACGAACAAACCCATATAGGCCTACACACCCACATTACCTATGAAATAAATATACATTTGTATAAACTGTAGATTAAAAGAAGCAATTTCATGGGGTGAGAAATATGTGTATTATTCATAAACTCCTCCCTTCCTGAAGGTATAGGTTGGTTTGAATTGTGTTTCTGTCAGCAACTCATATTTCTAGAAGAATGTATAGGCCTACGTTCTTGCACCTTTTAGAATTTTAAAACAACATACATACAACAGTATAGCTTAAAATAAAGTAAGAGATTACCACATAAGTACTATGATGTATAAAGTATTTTGAACCTAATCCTAACATACATAGAAACATTCTAATCGTCTCATCTTTTTTTTCAGTGGGCTAAAAGAACGGCATGAAAAAGATAATTCGTGCCATTCTTTCAACATCAACCATGATGTTGATCCGTTTATGACTCCAATGTGAGGCGTGCTGAAGTTTCTCCCCGCTTTCTGCTGGCTTTGGAAAAGCAGAACCTCCCAGTCCCAAGTGACGAGAGGAAAGTGACGGCAGCTCCTAACGGTCAGCCGACTGCTTAGAGCAGTGGGCAGGGGGTGTGACTTCAGAGGGTGTGTGTGTGTGTGTGTGTGTGTGTGTGTGTGTGTGTGTGTGTGTGTGTGTGTGTGTGTGTGTGTGTGTGTGTGTGTGTGTGTGTGTGTGTGTGTGTGTGTGTGTGTGTGTGTGTGTGTGTGTGTGTGTGTGTGTGTGTGTGTGTGTGTGTGTGGATGAAGTCCCAATCACTGGGAGCCTTGAGAGACCTTGAGGTTTCCTAACCTGTGACTTACAAGCGGCCTATGGAGAAGGATGAGGCCTGCATCCGTGTTGGATTCATCAATCCATAATGAACCCTCCCTTACTCCCGCAAGGGACCCAGCTCAAGATCCCTATAAAACCTCCCGGAGTCCTGTTGTTATCGCAACTTTCAATAAGATGTTTTGCTTGATTATATCATGGTGTTGTGGTCCAATAGATATTACCTCACAGGTCATACATGCACACAAACGACCACACCCAGACAGGCAAGATATTGCTGTCAGAGTATCTTAATGGTATATAGTAGTTATAGTGTTCTACCATGCAGTTACTGTGTAGCTTTTTATATTTTTGTGTTAAAAGCATTACTAACCTCTACTTAGTGTATCCCTATGATCAGATACATCCATGTATGTATTATTTGCACCGATGCCCAAATCCTTTATCAGTTGGGGTCGTCTTGGATGCATGCATTGATCTTTTGATCTCTCAGTTTAATCAAATATTTTACCGTTGAGACAGTGGGAAACATAATAACCTAAATACAGTATAACTCACCTGTAAGGCAACTGTTTCCTATGAGTATAAATAGAGTTCTATATAAGCCCAGCATATGATTTATATTGAACGTGGTGTTTTGTTCTTACTGTTTGTAACCTGCCTTAAATTGTCCCATGTTATTTAAATTATTAAAATTGCGAAGCAAAAGACATAATGAAAATCTACATGTCTACGTCATCGAAGGAACCAGAAAACCAAAACTTTTATCACACACAGACACAGTCCACTCACTTCAAATGTAGATTTGATTCAGGGTCGGACACAAGCAGATCTAAAAAAATATCTTCTTTTTTTTGTCTTTTGCGTCACTGGGCTGCAGACAGAGAGAATACATTATACTGAGATCACCATTAACAAAGCCTTTCTCTTGATGGAGCGGCAGAGGGGCTCTGTGGAATCTTAATGAAGATGCAGAGGCATGGCTCCATCCTAAACCTATACGCAGCCGCTGATCAACCACAAAGGAGCCAAACTACGCTCCTGCTCTGGGACCAAAAACCTCTGTGTATTGAGTTCTGGCACAATAAAGAACGGAGGTGGATAATTCCATTTCTGACAAGCAACAAAGGTGAACAAACAAAAAAAACAACCTTGACTATTCTCGTTTGCTTTTTGAGGTTTTTTTTGTGATGCTGTCAAAACCAGGGCTTGGGTCTTTGAATCGAGGAATTCTCTAGGCTACTACTCTCTTTCTCACTCTCTCTGTATAAGGCAGATCTTAAGAATGTGCCAAAGTTTCCATTTGCCTGTCAAATTTCAAATTGCCTGACATTCTAGGTCCAGTGACCTGAAAGGAATGCAAACAGGATTGCTCCTCCAAGGAGCTAACACTCAAAAGTAGGCCTGCCACTTTATTATGAATCTGAGGAGGGCTGAGATTTATAGACTGAAGACAGCAGCCCCCAGGGTTGGTCCAGTGGACTTGACAAGTTGTAATTGTTTCTATAATATATGACACTATTTCGTTCTTCACAAATGTGTTTGATTATTGTGCAGTATAATATTGGGTCTGTTATGACCATATTATAATATTACTGGTGAGGATTAACCTTCAATATAACACTAAATATATCCATATTTATGGACTCGAAAGAAGTGTCCAATTCCAGGGATCTTGTTTATGCAAGCTTTAGGAATGAATGTCAGGTGAGATGGAATGAGATGGATAAATTTACTTTACCTGGCATGTGTTAACATGGTCTGAGTACTTAAGCCGTTGCCATGGAATTCCATTTGAGAAAGCCTGTCATTGGGCCAACCTGACTTGAGACAGTGTGTCGCAAAGGCCAGAAATATACCATGAAAAAAAAAAAAATCAAAACTTTGTTTTAGCAGAAAATGACCCTAATTTCGCGTCTTCTTAATGTGTATGATTTGATGCCTTGTATTCAGTCTATTTATATGGGAACATGTTGAATGTGAATGTATATTAAATGACAAAATAATATATTGTTTCAATTATTTCAGTTCCTCAGTGGGGTAGGAGATTATAATCTGTATAAATTGACTGTGCTCAGCACAGGGGTGGTCTACGGTATATTGCAACATAGGGAAGTATTCCATCAATATATTGATGCATTCCAACAGTTAAAGTGTGAAAATAGCATGTTTAAAATAGAGTTCGATAGTGATGTTTTTATACTTAAGATATGAGTGATTCATTTATTGAAGACAACACTGTTATCCTTTGTAAGGATGAAACATCAAATATCTTTATAAAGGTTAAAACAGTCATGAAAAATGAATGAAAAACAGCTACCACTGAATATTTGATCACATAGGTTGAATTGTAATGCATTTGGTTTGAGCAAAGACAACAGACACAAAGACATAAATTGCAAATGTCATGCGTGTACTGTTATAAGGAAATGCAGAGTCTGTGATGTAATACCCATGACAATAGTAGTTCTTTATACAGTTTCATTGATGCATTTTATAACATATAGGAGTAAAATTACAACAGAATGCATGATACAGAATTCTTTACTTTACAAAGACTTTGAGTAAGACTCATTGAAGTTAAAATACAGAAAATATACAATATGTTCAATGCTTGTACTTTGCTACAGTCAAACCAAGTACTTGTTTAATAGTATGAGACCTTGACAAGACTGCTACCCTCTGATACAGATAATAGCAATCCAAAACGAATTTGTTTTACACAATTGAAGAATGCAACAATGAACTATTTCTTATGAACATGACTTTAAATATCATCATCTTCCTCATCATGTAAATACATCCAAAGATCTCACCTATTCTTATTTCATTCAACATGATTTGAATGGCTTCTCAGTAGCAAAGGATGCAGATTTCTTCATTTGATAACAGCGTGTCATTGTCAAAAGAGAGTGTTACAAATACAGGAATACATTTAGACAGTTATCCAATGAACCATCTTAAAAACCTCTATTTGTCCTGGAATCCTATATGTTGGATACCCATTGAATATCCTATATTGAGTGCATTGCATGGACAGACGTGTGCCAAATCAGTATTTTACTAGGAGACACTAGAGTGTGGACATAAGCAGGGCTGACTATAGGCAAGCCTGCCTTCCTGCGGTACTCAGACTTCCTGTTCATGTAAACAGGTCCAGCCTGAGGTGAGATACACCACCACTTCAGGGGAGCTTTAAGGAGCTTCAAGGTGAAAATACAATCAAGCTTGTCTCGGATGGAGAGTGTGTTTATGTCCATTAACCAGAAAGGGCGCACTGCTCTATCAGAGAAACTGAAATATATTTACATATTTCCTATCAATGTTGTTATCCCACCCCCCCCCCCCCCCCTCCCACGACAAAAACAAAAATATACAGCCCACGAAGAGCAAAGAAATATGAATATCTCTGAGTAATATTGCAGTATCACCATGGCAACAAACTGAATGCCAATCTGAATATCCAAGCCTTGACGTAATGGTCTCTGGTGGCTGGTCGGTGAACACAGCGGTCTTGTGAAGCTGCCACACAACGTGCATCTTCGGGGGGTTGTGACCACACGCAGAGCACTTGAATGGACGCGTCTACTCCCGATAGCCACCACCGTGGCACAATGCCAGTGTGGGTAACATATGGGCAACTGTTAGCTAATATTAACACTTTCCACAGAACCAGATTCTATTACTGATATTTTGGTCAGCGCCCGATTATAGTCTCATACTTCATTTCAGATGGAAAACAACAGGGCCTGGGCGCGTTTGGTCCCTTCCATCACCAAATGTGCAAAAAGACATTGAAAGGTTGTTGAAAAAACTGAGCAAAAGTAATCATATAGGAAGAAAAGCTTTTGCATGGTCAATTTGTTATTGCATTGTATCCCCTCTCCCTGTCACTGATAATAACCAACTAAAATGGCATTTAATATAAGTGTGGGTTTTGCTCCATCAAGCCTCAATCAACCCACCAGCAGGTAACCTCCAGTAGCAGTACCAGAGAGACAAGGACCTCCCCTGGCTCTGGCTAATCCAATAGCAATAAATCCAGCGGATGAGAAGGACATTGGGTTAAAATTGTACATTCAGTTGTGATGGTAGCTGTACTGAAGTATTCAGTTGGATGACTAGGTGTTGTGGACAGGAGCTTGTGCTAAATCCTCATTATCAGCTCAACATGGTGTAAAACAGATGGATAAGACAACAACGATAGTATTAGTGAAATAATAACACTTGCTACTGCTTAGGCAATAAGTCCCTATTAGTCCTATTATTAAAAGACAAAGCAATATCAAGCGACTGCTGCAAGACAGACCACCAGACTAACTGCAAGTATTCTAGCACGGGTATTTTTTTGCCCACCTACCATCTGCATTATTTATGAAAGTCAACCAATATCTGGTATCCAGTTTGCTATACTGTTGCAACACTCACAAAACAAGAGTGTAAAAATGTGAAATGTTGTCTGGTGCATCATTCATCTCATTTTTAGTTTTTAGTTGTTGTTTGAAAGTCCAGTCACCTGTCAACAATGTTGCAGATGATTTCCAAATGGGACCGGGGTCATGCAGTCGGCTTCAATAAGGCGAGCAGTCAGAGCTTCAAATGATGTACAGCATCTACTCTAAGCCTGTGTCTTGTTACCACTTTCCCCATGTGTACGTGTGTTGCGAGGACCTCAAAGCCCCTAAGTAGCGAAAGCAGTGCGGCACAAAGGCAGGGAGACGCATGCACTCTCAAATAATGCTAGGCCTTTTCCTTTTTCAGTGCAATTCAGGAGTAACAAGAGACTGTCTACAAAAGGTGAATTCAACTTGTGTCTTTCTTAAATGTCTCATGGGATTTGACAGTTACAAAACAGTACAAAAAACAAAAATCCCCTGTACGTTTTGTTTCTCCATAAGCTTGTAACATGAGATAATGCTTGTTTTTAGGGTTTTGATTTGGTTTCATTGCAGGCCGGAGCTTTGCACCCCTATTCGCCCGGAAAGTTCAGTGTTTAATGATTCAAGCGTAATAAAAAACAACAAAACAAAATCAAAAGTCTCCATAGTTTGGCGAAATGATGCGTTGAAAAGAACTGTGTCCAGCAGTAAGAATAACTATTTGTAAAAACTATCCAGCAGCTTGCCAACCCAACATGGACTCTCGATTGGCATCGTCACGGCCATGGTCTGGGTCATCATCATCCTCTTTTCTTGACCAATCAGCTGTCCTGAGAGACGTCACCCCAGGTACTTGCTTCGTTATCATCCGAGTCAGACAGCGCCGCTGTGCACAGGTCACTGAAGATATCTGGAAATAAAATGAACAGCTGAGTCAGCACCGACACACACAGACACACACACACACACACACGCAATCCAAATACACAAATAAGTTGCAAGTTTGCACAGAAAACTTAGCAGAGTATGGAGAGTGCCAAGCCAATGAGGTTCATCAAGGCATTCTGGGTATCCTGTGGCATTCAAACACAGCGCTTCAGGGAAAGGCCTGCGAGGCTGCGGAACGCCACGTCGATAAAACAGAGCAGATCCAACAAAGCGGCTTCAATCAGAGCGGAATATGAAAGGGTCTTTAACGACCAGACTTATCGACATCTGCATCGATATCAGTCGGCAGAGAGAATACAGATTTACAAGCGGAGGGTGATGTGGTGGTTAAAACCAAATGGCACAGATGCATAGGAGGATATGCGCAGACAATTCCTAGTCAGCCAATATCTTGCATGCCAGGGTTGAGCGCAAGGCATGGTCTGTCTTCTTTCATCCCCAGTCGAGTGTAACCAAACACCAAACCCAGGACAGACACGGTCTCTGTTGAAACACAGGGTACTGTAATCTTTTTAATGAAATGGTATTGTTATTCATTATTGATTTGTGCCATCATGCGTTTTCTATTTTCCCTGTGGTTTTATTTTGGTGTTTGGTTACCCTTTAACCGAGCCAGCTCCTCAGACAGTGAGCTAGCACGTTGACGAATGATGGTGGAGGCGGTAGGAGTTTGTGTGCGAGTGTTGCTATGGGGTGACGAGCAGACGGAAAAAACAGGGAGAAAAGAAGAGAGTTTTTCAAAAACTCAAAAGTAAGCAAGCTTCTTTCACTTTAAAAATAGACCAGCCTTTTTGAATTGGTTGCTTCAAGAGGAGACAGGAGGCAGAGGGGAACAGATTTTGGGTGGGGTCCCTGGATGTGTTTCATTCGATGATGTCATGCAGTGCCTACGGGACAACTGTAAGTTCTCCCCGAAACCCTGCTCAAATACAGCCGACGGCTCGACTACTCCCCCTCCCCCAACCCCTCTGAGTAACAGAAAAGAGCGGGAATCTGTGGGCTGAGGGGAGTACAGGGTGTTGGAAGTCAAGCTTTTTTCTAGCTGCTAGCTGCTTAAAAGGGCTGGGTCGGTAAGGAAAGGGGGGGGGGGGATGTATCAGGAGTTGCGTTGCTGCCATCGTGCCATGGAGCTGTAAAGCGAGCCGTTGAGCGCGCGCGGCGCGGGTGTGGAGGAGGTTGGGGCGCGCGGGGGCGGGGGGGTGTGGGGGTTAGGAGCAAGGCTGAGGTGCATGGTGAGTGAGTGAGGTTCGCCAGTGGATAGAAACGATGATAATAGCGTGATGGACCTCCTTCCGCTGCCGACTGCAGGATGCTGGCCGGGACCAGCCCCGTCTCCTCTGTTAGTAGCTTCTTGACTAGCCTAGAACGACGTGAAACGCAGATTGGAGGCCAGGCTTGCCAGGCATGTGTGTTCTGACGGACAACACACGTTTCGACCTCAAGGTGCGGTTTGCTGCCAACTAAAGGTTGAAATCCCTCGGCCGTTGGTTCGTGGATGCTGATGCTACTAATGGGCACAATGGTGCAATAGAAAACTGGTTCTGACTCTATTTGACAGTGAACCAGGTAAATAGGCCTTTACTGCAGTATAAAGGCTGTGGCGAACACAGGTGTATCTCATGACATTTATTATTGGCCCCGCCATACCCACAGACCCATAATTACCTGGATGAGCTACACCTGTGTTACCCCTACTGTAACACCTCTGTGGTAAAGGCCTATTGGTTGGCCTAGATCATACAAAAGGATCAAGACCTTGGCCCTGATGATCTGTTGTATTTGTTATGCTGTGTAGACTGATTGTATATTTTGCCATTGAAGCTTCCAGGGAAGGTTTTTAGGTGTGTTCCTGTTGTTTGTTCACACGTGATGTATCAATACATTCTGTCAATCAGGAGACACATTTGACTGGAATAGTTTGTTTTAAGTCTAACCTAACCAAAGGAACATCTCAATTTGTGTATCGCTATGTGTACAGGAGAAAAACATTGCTGATTTGGGGTTATTTCGTTCAAGATTCAGATAGAACGATTTTCTTCATTCTTTTCTTCTTCTTCCCCACTGCCCCCCCCCCCCCCCCCCCCACCACTCCTTAACAACAGATAGGAGTCTGTCGTTATTGTTATTATTCTAGCTCAGCCCCCCACTGTTTACATTTTGCTCATGAACTATGGCACACTTTCTTGGATTTGCACCATTCAGTTTTATTTAATTTATTTTAACTTAAATATATGATTTAATCTTGCTTCTCTTCTATTTATCTTGCTTATTGTATATTCTATATTGTTGTAGCTTTTTTCTATTTTATTTCTATATTGTGTATTTTTTATATTTATTTCTTGGCATTCAGTCTGTGGAAAAAAGGAAGAATTTCATTGTATGACTGAGAAAATGTTTCTTATTGTGCATATGACAATAAACACTTTGAATTGAATTGAATGTTTAGATGGCAGCAAACTTACAGATAATAAGCATAACAAACAAGCACTCACACACAAATGCGCCCACACACACACACACACACACACACACACACACACACACACACACACACACACACACACACACACACACACACACACACACACACACACACACACACACACACACACACACACACACACACACACCATTTCGGTGGTGACAAGAATTAAACATTTTCACAATATGCATTTCACTGTTAGCAGAAGATATTCATGGCATGGTTAATAGAATTGTGGTGTATTATGTGCTTTAGAAAACAAAAACATCCAGGTTTTATAAGGGAGATTTCGACGAAGCTTAGATTGTTGACAAACATGATAATAATTTACATCTTGCCGAGTTCTAATTGTGCTTGTCTGACTCCCTCAGAAAAAATGCATTGAGCATCTCCTCTGAGGAGGCCAAAATAGACAATATGGCGGCCTATTAACACGTAGTGAAAAAAAAAGGTACCAACAATTAGAGGTTAGAGTTTGGGGAGGTGATTTTCGGTGAGAAGACATAAACAACGAGCACTATAGCATACTTCACAGCTATCCGTCTTTTCATCACCAACAACCAAGCAGAGGAACATCACAGACACAAACAGGCTGCATTGCACTCTGTCCGACTATAAATGACATCAACTTGTTACATTTTCCTCCCAAAAAGGCATTTGCTATTTTAGATGCAAGATTTAAGGGCATAATCTTCCCTCATTCCTCTCAAGTTGTACATTCAATTTGTCCAAAAAACTGTACTCTAAAAATAATGATATAAAAACAGTAAAAGGAAAAACTCTCAGGAGATTGGATAGAGTGATGAGCATGAGCACTTTGGACAAGATAGGAGATTTTATTTTTTTAAGGCGTCTCAAATATTCATGAGCAGATGAAACAAAGAGTGAAAAAGGAGCAGATTCCAAACTGTTTTTAGGGATGGCTTCTTATCTTCCAGACAGATCAGTCACTGAAAAAACAGGGCAAGAGAACTCGCTGGAAAACTCCCAAAAATAAACTTTTTCCTCTCTCTCTCTCTCTCTCTCTCTCTCTCTCTCTCTCTCTCTCTTCTCTCTCCTCTCTCTCTTCTCTCTTCTCTCTCTCTCTCTCTCTCTCTCTCTCTCTCTCTCTCTCTCTCTCTCTCTCTCTCTCTCTCTCTCTCTCTCGCCTCATTCATTCAAGCCATTGATTTGTTAACAAGGGAGGGAGGGAGTGGTAATCAGATGGATAGATCAGATGGAAGAAAGGGAGAGGGGATGGAGAGAGAGCAGGAGAGTTCAACTAATCATGGTGTTTCCAAGCACGAGAACCTGGGCGCATATATGACTGACAAATAGAAAAAAACCTATGGAAGTACTAAGGGAATTGTGATTTCCTACTTGTATGTTCACTGGTTTTCTTAAATTGGAAGTTGGGAGGGAGGGGTGGGGGGGTTGTTATTGACCTTAAGTCAATCGTGTTCAAGGTGACGCACACACACACACACACACACACACACACACACACACACACACACACACACACACACACACACACACACACACACACACACACACACACACACACACACACACACACAAACACAACCTACACCTAAACACATACAACGAACACACACACACACACACACACACACACACACACACACACACACACACACACACACACACACACACACACACACACACACACACACACACAAACTCAGTAGCTATATTTGATTCAATTAATTAAATTTGCAGTACAGCTAAAAGTAGGACGGACTCATTAATTATGTAACAATAAAAGGTGTAAAACTAAACACCCCTAGAGAATAAAAACTCAGCAGCCTTGCCTTTGGTTTTTTCGACCATTAAATAAAAAGAATAGCATATTTGATATAAATTTTACATTTTCTTTAGACAACAGGACATATCCCATAGGGATGTAGTCTTGCCCAAGTGGCTTAAAGGCATAGAAGGAACTGATAGACTGAATTTACGCAAGGTCGCGGATTTAAGTAAATATTGCTTTAGACTGTAATGTGACATGTATGTATACATGTTTTACGTCTGCTAAGCTAGAAAAATCTAACTCCAAGCCAGGGGTAGTTTTCGTACCCACCGAGAACGCCCCTCAAAAAGTGTGTAAAACACCTAGTTTGCGCTCCAACTTTACTTCAGTAATAGTGTGACGTCAGACTGTAGTGCAGTGGCCGGTGCTAAAATGCAGAAGTCGCGACACCAGGCTACTCGCAAAACTCCACGGGGTAGTGAATTTGGAGACATATGCGCAAAGCGTTTGATCGATCGCAACAGAGTGGTTGTGCTGACCAATCACAGCAGACTGGGCTACTCGGGAGGGGGGGTTTTAAGCTTCATGATACAAAACAGAAAGTTTTTGAAAGATGCTGAAATTGGTTTTGCAGAAATTAACAGTGTGAGAATATTAAGGGGTATTTTAAACATACAGACATGTAACCTTATTATAGTAGTACCCCCAAATGCAACCCTTAAAACCACTAACCCTAAAAAAGCATGATATGGGATCTTTAAGATATCTTAAATTTCAGGCCGCCCACAGTTGTAAAGTCTTGCGAATGAATATAGCAAAAAGCTGAAAATAGGATTTAGCCCAAATATCTCAGTCCTTTTATTTTTATTGTATCTGTAACCGTAGCTTTCAAATGAAAAGTAACAGTAAATACAAGGAAAAATATAACCGCAAGCGGTGATTAACGGGGTCCGGGCAAAATTAAAAGTCACGAACACACTAATGGAAGATATAAAAATATAACATACAATTGTCATATTTAAGGAAAGATTTTCCACTTATAAACCTGAACTGCAGCCTCATTCACATGGTCAAAATTTCTATTGATAAGCAGTGCACACAACATCCAGAAAACTCAAAGGACACATTTCTCAAGTGAATTAAGGGCTTTCTTCAAAGCATATAGCCTACCTGAAAAATCTTTGAAATTCTGGGGAAATTAAACATTTGTAGTCAAGAACACTAACGGAAGAAATATAAATATGATAAATTAATTATGAAGGAAAAATGGTTAATGCAGACGTTCCCCTTAATGCCATACTGTGTCTTGGCAGACCGATACTTGGAAACTAATGAGCCGGAATATTGATTGCCTGATGAATTTCAGGTGCTGTTCAATGTTGTGTTTCTTAAATGAGTGGCAATGACAGAATGTCCTGTTCAGCTTGTTCATATTGCTCTAATCAGGATTCAAACTCTCAACCTAAATAAGCCTAGTTCATATTTTTTTTAAAATAGCGCCACCTTTGGGTGCAGTACCACAATATGGGTTTATGGGTAGTGGGGGGTATTGGTATCCACCTAATAATAGTTGTATGTTTTTTTATACAAGAACAAAATGGTCATATAAGAAAAATGGGCTAACTGCTTCACCTTTATTGGCCAATATTTCTCAAATGGAACTAAATAAAATAAATTCAGTTTGATGATTTTTTTGAGGCTTGAGGCTAAAGATTTTATGTGGCGATTTTGGTGATTTTTCGATTATTTTTGTAGCCTGTGAATCTTTTTAGCATGTTTGGCTTATGAAATTGTGGGAAAAGTAAACATTTTTAGGGCATAAGACCCAGGGTTATATAGATGCATCTGAAATGAATGAAGAATTTTGAGTCCAGGTCAATCAATGATTTTTTGCAATAGCGCCACCTTTGGGTGCAGTACCACAAATGTGGGTTTATGGGTAGTGGGGGTTATTGGTAACCATGCCTGGAAATGTCAAGACTTTTCGACTCACAGTATAGGCTGCAGTATGACTTTTACAGAATTTGAGGGGGAAAAAAAAGTTACAGAAGCAGCTTCGTTGCTCGGACCCCTAATTAAAGAAACAAGTGATGTTGGAAAAAAGACTGGAGTAAATTTAGTGCCAATATTTTTTGATGCGAAAACATAAATTGTACATTCGTAGGTTAAGATTTGTGAACAGCAAATCATCAATTCACAACTGTATTCACAAATGCACAGACAATACTAGCTTTTACGACTGTGAAATCTTTGTTGTGGTTACGGATCTGCGTTTGTGCATTTGTCGATCTGATCTTATGGATACCAATAAACTGCTGTGGAGACACCAATGTTTATGGCACCATTTCTAATCAATGGTCTAATCAATCAGAGACATTCTAATCAATGGCCACCATTTGTATGGCAAGCGTCGTCACATTTTTCAAGAGCTAGTAAGGAACAACCACAGCAGTGACCTGCATCGGGCTGTCCCTGAGATTGTGAGCTGCGTGCTTGGTTTGAAATGGTTTGAATTAACATTGTGGGCCCTATTTTAACGGTCTGAAACGCAAGTGGGAAAGCGCAAAGCGCAAGTAGCTTTGTGGGCGGTTCTACGGCGCTATCGCTATTTTACAGGCGGATAAATGACACTTCCGCCGCGGCGCAAGTGTCAAAAGGGTTGGTCTGAAGCAGCCTAATTACCCGTAGGTGTGGTTTGGGCGTAACGTGCAATGAACCAATCAGAGCGTTTTTTTCGCATCCCCTTTAAGAACGATCGGCGCATGTTCCATGGCGGATTGCTATTTATGATGGCGGGTTTGCCAGGCGCACCGCAATGAAAGGTTCACCACAGAAGATACCGATGTGCTTGTCAGAGCAGTCAAAGAACGCGACTTGGCTTTATATGGGGATGGGAGAAACCCACCCAAAATTGCTTCCGTGAAAGCGGCTTGGGAGGAAATCGCCGTAATTGTTTCAGCAGGACAAAATATTCTTTTATATATTATTATTATTTTTATATTATTTTATCTTTATGGACACCACAATGATTTTCCTTGTGTGGTAATATTTTATTGTCCTTGTAATTATGTATGGTTTGCAAAAATGGGAACTGCTGTCCGTGTAGATGAGAGAAGCAAAGTGTATGCGCGAGGTGCACAAGCAATCCGTATGCATCGCATGCGCATGTATGCATGCGCCCTTAAAATAGCATCTGAACAACGCGCCACTGACTTTAAACCAGGTATTTCCTGGTCAGTAGCGCAATGGTTTTCAGAAACGTCAAAATACCGTTTGCGCCAGAACACGCCTCCTCCTTCCGCCGAACCGCCCCTTGGGGCGCAAGATCATTCCCTAATTTACCGGCGAGTGGCGCTGGTGGCAAAAGAACGCTCTGCGCCAGTTGTAAACTAGCAACGACACATGCGCCAGTGACTAAGTCACTTGCGCCGGATGCAAGATAGGGCCCTGTGTGTGCATATATGTGTGTACATGTGTGTTTGGTTATCCTGCGCTATTTGAACTGTTTCAATGTCTCTGTAAACTGCATTGTCCTCTTAGCAATACAAATGGAAGATGGTCTTCTACTTTTTCCATCCACAATTCAAATCAAGCAGGACCGCTAATTCACCACCTTGTGCAATGGACCAATCACACATTGATTCTAGCCCGGGGAGTCCCCATACACTACGAATCACATGCTGTGCCCCCAAAACAAAAGATGTGGAAACCATTTATAGGGCCCGTTTATCTTCGTATTTTTTAAACTCTACCTCCTTATTCAATTGGCCAATATTGGTGCCAGGTAGTGGTTGCTAATCCTTCAATGGATTACATTTTTGGATTATTTAATTTAGTATTTTTTATTTATAGACTGTATTTTTTTAAAACAAAGAAACATGGAAATAAATATGGCCATGTGCTGAAACTGAGCTATTAATCAAAATAATAAGTAAATCGCACCATGCATGAAGAAAAACGTTCTCAAAATATCCCTTGGGTGCACACAAAAAGCAAGAACACACCCTTTGTGTACAGAGCTAAACTCAGCTGTATAACTGTTTAACATTTCTTGTGTGTGTGTCTTCTAGGAAAATCGCATTGCATTATGTTCCGATAACTATCAGAGCGTTCAGCTCTGGAGCGTTCAGCTCCGGAGCGTTCATGACATTAGGCTCTGTTTGAAATTTCAACATGTCCCAATCTCTGTCCCTTTGACGTCAAAGACGCCCGTGTTTTCATCCTCTGAGAAAATGACCCGTGAATCTCCGACATTACCCCAATCCAAAGAGGACAGTGCAAAGGGCTTGTGCATTTTGAGAATAAATAAACAAATCCCAATGCGGGGATTGGGGGTAGTGGCTTGAGCAGTGTACTGGAGACATTTCAAGTGCCTTACGTAGCTCACTTAAGATCAGCTGTAAACGTCAACATGTGCACTTGCTGTCGTTCTCCCTGGAGGCAGTTTTTAATTCCTTTCAACGGGAACGCGTATCTTTTGCTCCATTTGTTTTTACACGTCATCAGTTTTTTTTTGGAGCTGTGTAACATTCCGTGAAATTAATAACACTATATAGGGAGGCATAATGAGACAAACAGCACGTCTTAATGGACGACTCAATCAAAAATAAAAATAATTTAGTTAGATAAGATTCCGCAGATCTCATCTAACCAAACTTTGTAAGTTCACAACAGGCTGTGGAAAACCACAGACAAAATACAACATGCAATCAATGGCACTCCCTCTACTGAACAAAGGTGAGGCAAACTCACAACCAATGGAGTGGATTCCTCTATCTGAGGTGTATTCATTATCATGTTTATTTGACAAAGTCCCTGAGCAAGCTATCTTACCCTGTTGTCTTGCATGGTTGACACCGCAGTCTGTGCGTCAATGTGTGTGTGAATGACTGGATGTTAGATAATATTGTTTGCGCTTTGAGTGATGGTTAGAAAAGCGTTACATAAATGCAAGCCATATTCTATTTACTTACCATTACCATAGTATTATCATTCCATGAGTTTTTCTGAATAAAAAACATATGGTATTCTAGGAATATCAGGGACAGAAAGGTAAAAACTACCACTTCATGTTAGTTCTACTAGCTGTAGCACAACAAACCATATTGTGTAAGAGTATATTAGAGCAATTTGCTATGTTTGTTGGAACAACAGCGTTTCATTTAATCTATTGAAGAGGATGATGGCGACTGCAAATATAACCTGTGCTGGCTTAAAAATGAATGAGAACACTGCTAAAAAGTAGAATGTCCAAAGATGGTGCACCCCTTGACCCTAAATTATCAGTAAAATAAAAGTTCCACCAATTTGAAAAAAACATACAATACCAAGTAAAAATCGGAGTTTATTCCCAGTGTATTCACAGGCTACCTTTTTTTTTTTTTTTTTACTTTTTTTTTTTTTTAAATAAGGTGTGTATGAATCTATTTATATTGGTCTACAAACTAATGACCTGAATCCTCTAAAACAAAGCTGGAATAAATCACTACACGCAGTTGATACGAAGCCAAGTGTGGCCCTGGCATGAGAGAAAGGGAAGGACATTAATAATACATGTGTTCAGCTGGGAGTGCCTGGCCAAAAATATGCTATCCTCCTGGGACACTCGGAACCCAGATAGGTAGCGGCGCCGCAAATGGGCCGCGAAACGGGGGGACTTAAACTGTACTTATTAACCGTATTGAGGGCATGTGTAACAAATTAAACACCTAATGCGTCCTGACCTCAAAGTAAGTCTCGGCGCATAAACATAGTGCTGTTATTATTTTTAAATTGCTCAAATGGGAGGGGGATGGGATGTTCTCATGGAAGGCAATAAGTAACACCGTTCCTTTACTCGTTCCCTCCGCGGGAACACAGTGGCGGGCTCGGAGATCACACCTCGTGTGTCCCCCCCCCTCTCCCCACTCTTGGAACACAATGTAGTTAATCAGAAAGGTGTGAGATTGTTTGTTTCCAAATCCCCAAGCCTATGTAGGGAGAGGGAGGAGGGGGTGAGGCGAGGAGAGGTGAGGTGCGGTGCGGGTTTGCGGATGTCCAGGACAAGGTGGTGGGTGAGGGGTGGGACAAAAGCTGACTGGATGAGCGGCTCATCCAATAGGGCGGACTCACCAGTGCCCGTTCTCCGCCTCCTCGAGGAACTGCACCAGGTCACCCGACTCCAGGGAGAGGTCCTTGGCGGCACACGACTCGTAGGTCAGCTGCACCCGGAAACGCACGCTGTCGCTCTACCAGAGGGACAGAGATAAACAGACTTGTTTACTCATGTGGACATTGTGTGTGTGTGTGTGTGTGTGTGTGTGTGTGTGTGTGTGTGTGTGTGTGTGTGTGTGTGTGTGTGTGTGTGTGTGTGTGTGTGTGTGTGTGTGTGTGTGTGTGTGTGTGTGTGTGTCTGTGTGTGTGTGTGTGTGGGTGGGGTAAGAGCCAGCTTATCCCTGCTCAGCATGCGCTGCTGTGGATGGTGTCAAAGAGGAGAAGTGTGTGTGTGTTTTTTGCACTTCTGAGTACATGGATGTGTGCATGGAGGGTGTGTTTGGGTGTGTACGTGTATGTTCTTGAAATGAACACCTCAACACATTTTTCCCCTGTGCTATGATTCTGAGCTCTCTCCCATGTGAGGATTATGACAGAGCTTGACACCGTCAAGAGCGCCTGCAGAGGTTTAATCCTCTATCTCTCTCTGTCGCTCTCTCTCTCTCTCTCTCTCTCTCTCTCTCTCTCTCTCTCTCTCTCTCTCTCTCTCTCTGTCGCTCGCTCTCTGTTGCTCTCTGTTGCTCTCTCTCTCTCTCTGTCGCTCTCTCTCGCTCTCTCTCTCTCTGTCGCTCTCTCTCGCTCTCTCTCTCTCGGTCTCTCTCTCTCTCTCTCTCGCTCTCTCTCTCTCGGTCTCTCTCTCTCTCTCTCTATGTCGCTCTCTCTCTCTCTCTGTCGCTCTTTCTCTGTTGCTCTCTCTCTCTCTTTCTTTCTGTCGCTCTCTCTCTCTGCATTTCTCCCTGTCGCACTCTCTCTCTCTTCCTGTCTCCGTCTCTGTCTCTGTGTTCCTCCCTGTCTCTCTCTTTCTCTATGTATATCAATATATATTTATCGCCCAGTGTGTCTCTCCATCGGTCTCTCTCTCTCCCTCATCTGTGATCATTTGTTTCCTAAATGTCAAGTCGTCATCGTGAGCCTCTAATGAGACGTAGCAACAGGAAGTAATTAAGCAATAAAGGCTTCCTCTCTTTGAGTGGGGCAGAGCGAGGGGAAAGAAAAGTAGGGAGAGGGATGAGAGCGGAATTAAAATGAAAAACAGATTAGTGAAGGATGTGAGGAGTGCACTTGAGGGAAGGCGAGCGATAGAGGAACACGGCGGAACAGAGGGGAAAGCAGATGGACGATTCATCCCCGTCCAACAGACGCTCTCGGCGACAGGCAGAGGAAGGCAGAGAGACGGGGGAAAAAAAAAAATACCTGGAACAAATGAACGGGCACCTACATTTTTATTGCTGCCTTCCTCTTCGGAGGAATTGGACAGCTCCTCGGCGCTGGAGGGGATGGGCTCGAAGTCCTCGTTGTCCGTGGACCGAAGGCACTTCTGGTTCCACCCTAAGGGGACACACACGGAAAACACACGCCTTGGTTAGCTGCCAGGCAGGCACAAGCGCTTCGCTCACGCACACACCGCCTGCAGGCACCGCCGCCGCCCCCTAAGCCTCTATCAGCGTCTCCCGGTGGTCGATGGGAATGTCTGCTGGTGATCGTTTTAAGGCTTGGTTATGGTCGATGCAACGCAAGGGGGTTTACGGACCCATTAGCTCCTTGCGGACCCTCCTTGCATCCACCGCAAGGGCCTGACGTGCGGCACAAAAATTGTCACCTTGAGTTGAGGTAACGCAGCAGCATGGGCTGTGGTTGATCCGTTCACTGAAACCCGAAGCAGATCCAAAAAGGTTCACGACTGCGTCAAAGGGTCTGCGTGGTCGTTGGGTCGACGTGGAAGCGTCACTGAGGCTTTATGTGTACTGCAGCTAGCGTATCACACGTTATCATATGGGCAGACTAATGACTAGGTGACCTCATCTGATCGCCTTTACCGGCATGTACCTGGACCAAGCCTAGACAGCAAATTGTGTGCAAAAAAAAAATCATGTGTGCATAGTGGTAAGGCACAGTCCATATACACAATTGAACACAATTGAATCTGCATGCAACCATAACCTATGGATCTATTTTGTGAATTCATTGCAGTGCAAACCATAAAGAATATGGAGAAAATTAACAACAAGCTGCAAAAAGCATTTTTCAAAATGATAACAATACCCCCTCAAAGTGAACAGCGCACAAGGGCAAAGGGAAAGAAATGATGGGAGAAATATTAACAAACAGCGTTGGACGACATAAAATAATGGGCCAGCACCCGACAAGGCTTTCAGCAACTTAAGAACACCCCAATTAAAAACAATGAAGCTATCTCTAAAAACCGAACAATGGAGGAACATAAAGGGCTCAACAATGGCAAAGGAGAATGGAGACGGTGATGGACAGACACACAGCGTCGTGGGCGGGAGCCTCTCTCGCTGCGAGGCCCCGTTACCTGGCTGGGAGGTGGACCTGGGTACCGGGACAGTGTGGCAGTGCGACTTGGTATCGGTGCCGATGACGCTCTGACGCTTCCTGATGACGCCGATAGTGCC
The DNA here is from genome assembly GCA_900291075.1 of Melanogrammus aeglefinus. NCBI lineage: Eukaryota > Metazoa > Chordata > Actinopteri > Gadiformes > Gadidae > Melanogrammus > Melanogrammus aeglefinus. Next base: position 313,661 of record OLKM01000149.1, read on the forward strand.
ACGCAGCGTGTCTGTGAGAGAAGCCAACAGGTCTGTAACTGTTTACCCCACCGGCCCCGCTTAGTCATCTCCGTGGCAAAAACGGCAGACTCGCCCACTCGCGGCAGCGGCTCCACCCAAACAATGAATCATGCTTGACTTGAGAAAGGAAGGAAAATAGACGCACGAAACGGAACCGCTTCATTGTGGTTCATTTGGACACAACAAAAACAAACAAGGAAGCCTCTCCACTGTCGTCACATAACAGCCACCAAACCAAATCGATGAAATAGGCTCAATTCTCATGCAACGACTTCACCGGGAGCTGACAAGGATGCAGGCCGCCCGTAAACAGTCCTAAGACACACACTGATATCCAGGTCCGGAACAACAACAGGCACGGGTGCATTCAAAGTGTTCAAGCAGACAACGATAATCAGGCTCATTGCAGATAAACAGGCTACATTCATGTGAAATAAACACGCACGTGCACGCACAAACGCACACACAGAGACATCGAAAGGTGGAGACTTCCAGAGATAAACAGATCGATTCCTCTCTCGACACAATCAGGCAAAAATGAAAAAAACTAAACTAAACCACAACAAGGACGGAAGTGGCCAGCAGCATGCATTGAGCTGGCGCCTCTGGCAGGTAGCTGTACCTTCGTAACCAAACGGGGTTGGATCGCTCTTTATCTCATGTCTCTTGTTCTTTATGCCAGCTGAGAGTGGACCTGCACAAGGGATTTAAGGAGTTTCAGAGGTTGATACAGATGTTGGATTAGATGAGTCAGTATATAAAGCCACAATGTGCACGGTGCACAAAGAAATACAATGCGGTACAAGATGGTCATGTTTTTGATATTGCTGCAAAAAAATATTTATTGGTAGAGAAGGGTCTGCATGGTCAAAGTAACAATTACCCAAGACAGGAAAAAAATGCTAAATCAAATACACTCCAACCAAGTGTTATCTCGTCTAGTCTCAAATGGATTATTACAAATTTGCTCCTTAAAAGGAGAGAAGATGCCAGATCACAACTTGATGAGCTACAGCTCTGCACCTCTCAAATCAACGAGAAAGAGGTGGTTGACCAGCGAGATCCATTGTGTCCCAAACTCTCCTCTTGTTGGTGGGAGTTATTAAAATCTGCTTCGCTTTCATCACATGCGATACAGAGAGAAGGAGAAAATGATAATGGAAGAGTTCAAGAAAATATGTTTTTTTATGTATAGTATATATTTATTTCTTATGGTGCTACCCACCACCTTTGGTTAAAATGAACTTTACATCTACACTCCTGATGCAAATTGGACTTTGCAGTTGTGCGCCTGCTTTGAATGTCATCCCCACGTTCTAAATGTCATCGTATCAAAATCCCTATTTTCTAAACTCATTTCTATTGAACAGAAAGCGTAAGTATATTATTTAGTTTTTCAGTGTCGGTTTTGGCGATGGAGCCTTGATAGGCCTTATATGCTTTTAATTTTTAGGAGACAAAGGCAATGGTGGAACTGTTCCGAGAAAGCGGCGTTGGATTGGTAAGATGTTGGATCGACATTATCTTCCGTATAGCCCTGACCAAAAATTGTTGGGACAAAATGGCCATGGCATCTTACATCACATTAAAGGTCATGGAAAGATCCAGAACATTTCCCTAGGTGACCTGGGAATAACGGCGGAAAAAATAACCTCCAGCAAACCGC
>OLKM01000149.1:317847-340347 GCA_900291075.1 Melanogrammus aeglefinus
AAATCATTACAGTGGTTTGCTTCCTTCCTCCCGTCCTCGCTCAGAGTTCCCCTCGAGTCTCGTCTGCGGTGGCACGTCTTATTTTTCCTCTCCCTCTCTATCCGTCTATCCATCCTCTTAGCGTTACGCTCACTTGTACCGATCGGCATTGCGTTAGGAAGTAACGTAACAGTCGGGACGGGTAATGGCTCCACCTTTAACCAAATGCTCCCGTCATCTATGCTTATTTCCACGGGGGTCATGTTGACGCACTTTCCGACCTTCATCTAAACATTACAGAAAAATTCCCTTTTCATTCATGGGGGTGGTAGAGAAGGCGGCGAGGGGGGGTTGAACGTCTTTCTCTGGAAGCACCACCACCTGCGTTCGGTTGGATCTGAGCACAGAGTGAGAGCTAAAAATGCCTCCTCGTGAAAGGCAAATCTTGTAGCTTTCTGAGCAGCTTAATGCACTTACTACAGGTAAGTAAGGGGAGACCTGGGAATCAAGGCGTCCGCATACAAAAAATTCCATTTCAATTCTCTTTCTAAATGTCACGACGGTGGGACTATTAGAGAGCTGGCATTCTGAACGCGAACGTCTCTCCGTGTCTCTCTCTCTCTCTCTCTCTCTCTCTCTCTCTCTCTCTCTCCCTCTCTCTCTCTCCCTCTCTCTCTCCCTCTTTCTCCCTCCCTTTCCACTATACATCTTATTTTGAGCCGGTTCTCTCCTCTCTCCACTGGCCTCTCTCTCTCTCTCACTCTCTCTCTCTCTCTCTCTCTCTCTCTCCCTCTCTCTCTCCCTCTTTCTCCCTCCCTTTCCACTATACATCTTATTTTGAGCCGGTTCTCTCCTCTCGTCCACTGGCCTCTGTAGCCATGGTTTCCCTTTTCCTTTTGTCTTGCCCTCATGTCAGAAAAGAATTGTTAGAGAGACAAAAAACAGGTTTTGGCAACAATTACGATTGGGGGGGGAGGTGGGGTTGGGGTGTGGGGGGTGTGGGTCATAGAGCAGTGTCAATATCTGCGGTGTGTAGAATAATGTGGGCTCCAGAAGCGCTCCCAGGAGCGAAAGGAGAGCAGAAGGGGCCGTCATAGGGTGTGGCAGACGCCAAGTTGTGTCACGGGAGCACACAAAGATGCACTTAACTGTATGGACACGTACCCGTTACCTGCTTTTATGAAATCAGGAAGAAAGGTTTGCATTGACCCACAAAAGACAGCCACTATCCCCTGAAGTGCTTTGCATTCATAAAAAAAAATTGCCTTTATAGTAGAAGTGTCATTACTCTTTGCTTAATCGCGTTGTCAATTCTGTAAGGCCAAAGTGTCCGTTTTTAATGAATAAACACAAGGGTAAAAAATACCCTGACAGAGGTGGGAGCCAATTACAACTGTGACCTCTTTGAGTTATTAGGATCCGGCTTTTACCCTGGTTTCACTGATATTGGTAAGGGTTTGGTTTTGTTTATGGCCGTGGAAGAGGACCATTAACTGTGTGACTGATTACCAAATGATGCCACTGAATGACATTGAACACAATGATAAAGGTTTGTTGAAGATTAGACGGTAGATTCAATTGATGAAGATGACAGCGACGAGGACTCCACAGCAGATTTAGGGATTGAGACATTTAACAATACCGCGAAGAAGATCAACAAAGATAAAAAAAAATTATCTGTTGATGATGAGGATGATGATGATGATGATGAGGATGATGATGATGATGATGATGATGATGATGATGATAATGATGATGATGATGATGATTATGATTCAAACCACGAGGAGGAAAGAGGAGAAGGTGCAATATGTCATATGCCAAGACAACAGTGATGAAAACATTATGGATAATAAACATAATAGTCATATTGGCGGCGGACAGCAGAGATACCAGACAAACACACAAGAATCCAACAACGAGCACAAGAAGGAGAAGGTAAGCGTCGGCCAGTCTTTACCTGCGGGAAAGGGACCTCCTATTGGCCAACCCTTGCAAAGTGAAGCGCTTCCTAGCATTTGCAGCGCCCGATTGGCTGGCCGAAGCATCGGCTAAGATAAGTAGGCGAGAAAGAGGAAGAGAGAGGGGAGAAAAGAGAGAGAGAGAGAGAGAGAGAGAGAGAGAGAGAGAGAGAGAGAGAGAGAGAGAGAGAGAGAGAGAGAGAGAGAGAGAGAGAGAGAGAGAGAGAGAGAGAGCAAGAGAGAGAGCGAGAGAGAAGGAGTGAGTATGGGAAAGAGAAAGAGAGGGAGAGAGGGTGAGGTACAGAGAGAGAGAGGGAGAGGGAGAGAGAAGGAGGGTTGTTAGTATGAAAGAGTCAAGGTGAAGTCAAAACAAGGATCAGGTTAACTGAAAGCAGCCCACTGAAAAGCAACTTAATGCAGCTTTGGTTCAAGTTCATGTTGAGGCAAAAGGGAGGCGAGCGAAATTGGCTCGGTTCAGAGTGTGACAAGTCCGTCCTTCTTTCCCTTTTTGAAAGGCGGCTCGCTTCGCTCGCTCTGCGCACGCCGCAGAGTGTGCACCAACGGTGGATGATTGCTTTAAACCGCCCACTGCTTTGGGTGGCGAGGTGCAATCAAAACAGATTAACAAGAACATCCCGTTAATTTTTACCCCATCCATTTAGCCCTCCGCCCTGGGGGGCAAGGGCACATGTGTGTGCGAACACATACGCACACACATGCATGGGCACAAGGACACACACATGTACACCCACACACATACGCACACTCACACTTCACACACGTACACACATTAGGCACGCGGCACACAGCGTACAACTAGCGAAAAAACACACCAGTTTGCACACACACACACACACACACACACACACACACACACACACACACCACACACACACACACACCACACACACACACACACACACACACACACACAAAACAATGGGCAATTACGGCTCTCCGATAAGCCTAACCTGCAGGTGTTTGGAATTACGTGGCCTCAGAGAGACCTCAGAATTGTTATGGAAGAAGAGCAGAGTCTTGATTTGAACCCTGAACCTGTTCATGTAACGCACCGCGCTTTAAAACACACTCTTCATGTTGGATCAGAGCAGCTACGGGGTCAAGAGGACTAAAGGACATGAATGATAATATACTGTATATGTTGGTTCTCCAAAACCAAGATCATATGCAAATCATACACCTTAGAAAACAAGTGTATGTATATGCATAAACATATATATATATATTGTTGTGTGTGTGTGTGTGTGTGTGTGTGTGTAAATTCACGACTCAAGTAGGTGCAGAAATGCACGCAGGCCGTCCCCGGTGGTGTTTTTCATCAGGCTTGTTCAGCATACCTTGGACAACATAAATCAAAACCCACAGACCAAGTCATAACAGACAAACCCAGGGCTCCTTTTACGGTACTGTGCTTTTGTTTGTTATGTTCAAATTCCCCTCCACCACCCCCCCACCCCCCCTGTTCAGCTTTATAGAGTCATAACTTAGAAGTCAGAATGTTCGCCCCAAGAAGAGAAAACACACAGAACAAGACACACAGCCGAAGACAAACACCAGTGTGAGAGACCTGAAGGCAATGTGTTGTTGAGTGATCAAAATGGTTTGTATTGTGCGCGTTTAGTGGGGATGATGTACAATTGAAAAAACAAAGCCCTCCCCTGTGGCAGTATTGGCTTTCTTTTTTTCTTTTTTTTACAGATTGTGCTTCGTGCCATCAGTGTTATTGTGTGAGTGAAACAGTTAATGAAGCAGTGGGGAGAGTGACGCTGAGTGCTACTTATCAAAGTGGGCCGTGTTAAAACAGAGAGAGTTGAGATATGGATGATAGCGCAACACAGCTCAGAAGACTTTTTTTTAGATGTGGCATTTCTGAGTGATTATCAGCTGTTTTTATTTTTGTTTTTAGGATAAAATTGGATCTTAAAAAAAAAATGCAGTTAAATGAAGCTCTCGGTTTTTGATAGACCATCAAGTATGCAGTCAAGTATTAAAAACGTCTGCTTGAACCAACCGCATACACCCACTGATGGTGTCAAAACAACACCTATTGGATCAGCTGAGAAGTATTGCGACATGAGGGAAATCAGCGTGTGTGTGCGCGCGTGTTTGTGTGTGTGTGTGTATTTCTGTTTGTGTAAGTGCACTTGAGTTTGTGACTTATTAGCAGTAATCAGTGTGTGTGTGTGTGTGTGTGTGTGTGTGTGTGTGTGTGTGTGTGTGTGTGTGTGTGTGTGTGTGTGTGTGTGTGTGTGTGTGTGTGTGTGTGTGTGTGTGTGTGTGTGTGTGTGTGTTCAAGCACATGTCTCGGTGTGCACTAAGTGCTGTGTCGCATCATCACGGGATCAGGCTGAGCCTAAATTGGAGCAGTCAAATAAACCCCACCACACTTCTTGACTTGACAGGAACAACATCTCCACCTAGCACACAGCCCGCGAGGGTGGAGAGTCATGGTGAGAAGTATGCACGCGGCGTTGAAACCAGAGAGAGAGAGAGAGAGAGAGAGAGAGAGAGAGAGAGAGAGAGAGAGAGAGAGAGAGAGAGAGAGAGAGAGAGAGAGAGAGAGAGAGAGAGAGAGAGAGAGAGAGAGAGAAAATTAGCGAATACCCCCCTCTCGGAAAATATGAAAAAAGGTAAGTCAAGATGGATGGAGACAATGAAAGATGGCGAGGTTGGCAGTTGGCTTTGGGTGTGACAGGTGACAAAAGGTGCATTAGCATTGTGTCACATGACAAACTAAGTACTGATGATGTTAAGACATCAGCCAGTTCAGAGACTCATTTGGCGATGGTTGAGCTCGATCTTCAGTTGAGCGGGAGGTTGTGAAAGTGCAGGAGTAATCCTTTGACATGAATGCTGGCTGATGTTTTCTGCAATAAGAACTCGATTTTATGTTCAACTGGTTTTCACCCAAATTGAATACTCCTCAAAGCAGCAGTTTCGAAAAGTTGCAACTTGCATCCGTCGAATATAGATGGACATGGTCCCGGTTTAGTTTGGTTTAAATCTACCAGCATGACATAAATATCTAAGTGTGACCTGTTGTGAAGCGTCAGCCTCAAACAAGTTGCTTCGCTAAGCACGTCAAGGCTACGTTGTGGACATGATCTCCCCTCATTTTCGTTCTTTGTTCTGATATCGTAGCTATTCTGCTATTAGCCCCTCCAATACGTCACAGAGCATCCTTGAACATCCAACATCGAGACACGTGTCATCACAACACTGAGAGTTGTGAATCAACCCTAATGAATTATAGTTCACCCTTACCTCGTTTCTGTCTCATGTTAGGGCTGGGGTTGTTCCTCCTGAAGCCCGACTCAGGACTTGACGAATCAGACTGGCGCAGTGCCACCTTTCGCACGTTCCTATTGGAGCATACAGTCAGCATATTGTCAGCATCTTCCAATGAAAAACAGGCACAACCAGGTTGCTGAGCCGGATTCACACATTTTTGTCCAACCTCATCTACGTACATGTACTGCCGGGTTAATCATTTGGACATATTTGGACTTGGCACACAAGGAAGTGAGTAAAGATATAAAAAACCCAAAAAACTTAAAGGCAACTTTCACTTGTAAACTCAAGAGCTTTTGCTAACTCTCTGTCCGAGCAGTAGTAATGGAATTCACCTCATGGGGGCGCTGTAGATGTTATCTCGGATTTTCCTGGTGAAGCTGGCTGGCTTCTGTAAACACATAAATAAAAACTTTGTCACTTTCAATTTTTTTATCTCTGAAAATGTTTATTAAACTATCAAATGCCAAACCCCAGCCCACTATAGCTGGGAAATTGAACCATTAAGCAAGTGTTTGTTTAAAGTCAAAAATGCATAGCTGTCAAGAAGGAGCCTATTTATATTTAAAGAGTAAGCAGTCGAATATCTACTCTAGAAATCATTATTTTCCAAGGATAATTACATTCTAAAATCGAAAAATATATTATATTTAGGGCAATGTATGAAATAGCCATGTTCTTCTTTGTTCCTTTTAGAGCTATTGTGTAGTTATTGCATAACCAGCCATCAAAAGGATAGTGCACAGGCTGGACAGTTTGACTGTAGGATAATTCGGTTACTGTTACTACCACAGCTTTAAATCTGTTGGTTATGAAGCCACAATATAGGACATCAGTCCCTATCTTAACTCTGGGGTTTGGTCACTGCTAACACAATTTTGCATGGCATGAGAGAATGGTCTGATAAATGACTGAAGTAGAGCCACCCAAAATAATCTGTGGACGAGATGGTTTTTTCCAAGCATAGCTCGCAAAAGCCAAACACCAATTGGTTTCCTGAAGGATCTTGCTTGTCACTTCCTGTTCTTAGGAGCCAATTAAAATGTTGCAGGGTTGCACGCTCAGCATGGAGTAACCTGACATGTCCCCAGACCTGCTTGTGTATGTATCAGCATAACTAAGGCAGATTGTGCGCTTGCTGCCGCTATGGCGTGTGCGTTACGTGTTTGTGAGGGATACCTTGACGTTTATGACAAGGTCATCCCTGCCTCACAGAATGGTGGATCTGATTTGGTCTCTCAAATGTATAGATCTTAAAGGGGAATTTCTCTGAGCAGTCACAAAATGTCATAATAAGTCCCCAGCCTTATAGTTGTAGCGATACATTGCATAATTGCGTTCTCAACGTTCTCTGCCTCTTCGAAAAACCCATTTTGATTCAACTAATCATCAATCAGGTGTCACTTGTTTACAGTAATTAGAGGGAACACCTGGAAAAAGAATGGATTAATGAACATTCCCTCTGTGAGAAGATGACATGAAACAACACAGCTGCTGTGAGGAAGTGACTTTGAACAACGTCGTATACCTATCGGAAATGTTCCTGGAAATGAGTTTTGCTAAATCAAAGTGTCTACTAATTAGTTGTGCTGTACAATATGTTCCTTCTTTTATATTATAATACTTCTGTGTATCAACATATTCCCTGATTCTATGGAGCCCAACATTTGCCTTTAATATAGGCGTACACTTAAATTCATATCTCATATTTTCGCATCTTGTGGTTGCAGCCGCACAGCATCAATGTGGAGGAGGTAGGGACCACCATGTAGTCAGTTTCAACCCCCTTTAACCAAACCATAAAACAATGGGATCAGACCATCAATCTATCCGCCGCAACCATATAGCACTCATTTTATTCACCCTGCACTGGCTTGTCGTCCATCCTTCCCTTCACACACCAATGCATCCATAGACACCCGCCCCTCAATCTTTTAAGAAACAAATCAACCCTCAAACTCTGCCTCCACCTCCATCTGCTCCTCCTCCCCCCCCCCCCAACACACACACACACACACAACACACACAACACACACACACACACACACACACACACACACACACACACACACACACTGGCCAATTGAAGGAGCCATAAGCAGCCCTACGTTTTTTTTTTATAAAAAACACTTAAAACCTTCACACATTCATCTTCTTTGCCCATTTATTCCGGGGTAAGGTTTAGTGTTGGGCTGGAGCCTTATCCTTGGCGATTGTGTGCAGCCGGAAGAACCCGATCCGTTTATAATGTTTAGCCCACGGTTTGCTTTTCAGTGAGGTGAGATCCGTGCAAAAGATCGGCTCTTTCTATTCCTCCATGGAAGTTGCGCTCTTTCCACGTTTCCTGTTCGAGTTGTTTTAACGTTTTGAAGAAAACCATTTTAAGATGTTAACCCTTAACCCCTCGCTCCAACCACCATCCAACGCAGTGGCCCACAGGCCTTTACCACAGAATAATATCAGGGGTGAAACCAGGTGTAGCTCATTAAGTTAATTATAGATCTCTAGGCAAGCCAGTGCCCATAATTAACATCATGCGATACACCTACGATTACAACTTTTTAAATAAATGTGTATCGTCCTCTCATCACTTGAATCGATTCATATGGAAGAAACTAAGGCATTTTAAAATGGACTTCATGTTGGAATCTGAGGCCAATTGCACCTACAGTGCTATCGTGTCCTTTCAAATGCTTAATACTTCCTCTCCATCGAACTGCCCTGCCATAGGAATTCTGTCTGTGCTTCTCTTTCTCCTGTCTGTCTGTCTGTCTGTCTGTCTGTCTCTTCTGGACAGGATAGATACCAAGACTGAGGAGTGTCTCAGCTCCATTTCTACGTTACTTTCTCATAAGGATAAGTCATACCCGCAAGTGCTCGCTCTCGCTCTCTCACTCTCACTCTCACTCTCACTCTCACTCTCTCTCTCTCTCTCTCTCTCTCTCTCTCTCTCTCTCTCTCCCAATCTCCTCCTCTTTCACAGACCAATTTCATTCCCTCTTTTCTTTTTGCTCATCATCCCACCTGCCCCCATTTCATTTCACCGCCATAGGTGTAAATTCCTAAACTCACACACACACACCACACACACACACACACACCACCACACACACACACACACACACACACACACACACACACACACACCACACACACACACACACACACACTACACACACTACTACACCACAAAGACATAACAGACAGACAGACACACACACACACACACACCGCTTGCCAGTGGAGCAGAGTGCAGGATTCACATAGGGTGGTGTAACTGTCAGTCAGTATCCACAGAGTGGAACAGTGGGCGACAGATTTTTGGGCAGAGAGAGAGAGAGAGAGAGAGAGAGAGAGAGAGAGAGAGGAGAGAGAGAGAGAGAGAGAGAGAGAGAGAGAGAGAGAGAGAGAGAGAGAAGAGAGAGAGAGAGAGAGAGAGAGAGAGAGAGAGAGAGAGAGAAGAGAGAGATCAAAATGAAGAGTGATAAGTGTTAGGTCCAGTTCTGCCATATGTTACAACAGTTATGTTAATTGATGAAATGTAAGAATTTTTGTGCTAAAGGTTTCAAAAGTTTGAAATATGACTAATGGTCCATAATAGCTACAAAAAAATATTTCTAAACTTGAGGTAATGTATAAATAAAATGCATATAAAACAACATTTAAAAAACCAATATAATGAATTAAAAGCATATTTAGATGATATTTAGGTTTGAAACACCAATATTGGCTTGCAGATAAAATGACCACAGAATAAATGACCAAATCCAATATGTTTTGATAGTTCATCTTCCTGCCTCCTTCTGTGGCACACTTTATGCGCACACTATTTTGTTCTAGTTGTAAACTATTTGCCGCACAACCCTGGGGGATTGGCAATGTTGCTCCCCTTAACTCAACACAAAAAAATCTATTAATAACTATGAAAACAAATAACTCTGAATTAATATTTTGAGGGGAACAAAAGTGTGTACATTTGATTTGTTCGATGTTCCAATTTTTTTTTTTCCACATACATTTTATTTTTCACAACTCAAAGGAAAACAATACCATTGGTAAATCATTTTTCCTGACATATCAGTCAGAGTTAAGATGTTTCAGGGACAAACCAGCCCTACATTCTGAAAAATGTCCCACAATGTAGGAATCTGAAAGAAAGTATCAGAAAGAATTCACTGAGCAGGTTTGGCACGAGAAAACGATTAAACGTTGAAGCTTAACATAGTATCATCTTTGTGTATCATAGTATAAACACTATACATAATCTGAGGGTATAATTAGGAAATTACAGTGGGATAAAATCATGATTGCATGGCAACACATTTATAAAGTTAACTAAGGCCAACAAATTTGTGAGGTAGCTTAAAGGTTAAATGCCGGTCTGGGCTACCTCTAACTACTGCTTCATAAACATGTGTACCATTAACATACGATTTACAAATCGGTTAAATGGAAAACACATATCCCATCCCTCCATGGACGCCATTGGTCCGACTTTTCAGATCATTTTCCACAGAAACAGAGTTGTTGTGGCACGGCCACACGTTTGTCTAGCCGTACTCTGCTGTTATTATTATTATTATTATTATTATTATTATTATTATTATTATTATTATTATTATTATTATTATTATTATTATTATTATTATTATTACGTAGCCACTGTTACCCTTAAGGGAGTCCTACGGTTTCAGTGTCTGTATTCTAATTATGAAGCCATCATTTTTAGATGCAGATTGCTCGACTGATGCCAGGGGAAATTGGTCTTATTGCAATTGTTCTGCCCTATAAATAATGGAAAGGAAACGAATATGGAACAAAAATAAGTATGCTAATAGATTAGATACAATCGATTTTTTCTTGACAATATTTTAAGTTTAGGCCTACTCTAAATGCATGGTGTGAAGCATCGGGTTATAGTTACTTCAGTGAGTTCAATAAGTTTAGTCTGACATCAAGGAAGATTCTAGCGCAAAATAAAAATACGCAAGGGAATGGGGTACTCTCCAGTGATTCTGTGTGTGTGTGTGTGTGTGTGTGTGTGTGTGTGTGTGTGTGTGTGTGTGTGTGTGTGTGTGTGTGTGTGTGTGTGTGTGTGTGTGTGTTGTGTGTGTGTGTGTGTGTGTGTGTGTGTGTGTGTGTGTGTGTGTGTGCATGCATACGTGAGTGTGTGTGCGTCCAGTTTATTAATACCTCTGCCACGCCTCAAGGCTGGCCTGGTCAGAACTTTACGGATTCTCCGACACCCACATATTTTTCACATCACATAGAGGAAGCCTGGGGAAAGACAAATGCATGCATGCACGTGCACGCAGGCATACAAGCACACATACGCACAATAAATCATCACATCAGACGGATAAGTGCATCTTTACACTTGGCTTGCGCATGGTGAGCAATGCAGTACAACACTGCCCTCATGAGGCCAAGATAGTCACTGCACCTCATTGTGTTACATACTTTCTATTCTCAAACAGAGAATAAGCTCATACTTTCTGTCATATACTATATAGCAATCTGTAATTACACACACTATAAGTTTACTTGTATGTGGATTTAAATCACTAATGTGTATTGCTTTAAATGTTTTTTACAATGACTAAAACACAACTGATGCACAAAATATATAAAGTAAAGCATTGTTCACCAAAGCTTTTCTAAGAATTGAGTTTCCAATGAGGGCTTTACATCAGAAAATTAATGGAAGTTGGATCATTTGGATAAATAGAGCCTTATTCAATTTTGACCTACCTGGATTATGTAGACCTCCTCCCTGCCGTTGTACCACACCTCAAACTTCTTGATGTCGCCTTTCACATTCTCTGTGATTCCCACACTACTCATCTATAAAACAAGAAGAAGAACATTGATACCTTCATAAAGCTGTTGGCCAAAGCACCTATTCATCAATCCACAAATCAAAGAATATGAACCATATTAAAATGTATTAAATGTCCTTTCAGGATTTGTAACATAAAGTCACCACATTCATTAAGGATCTCTAACAAACAAATGTTCCTGCTCAGAGATGTGTGGTAAGAAACATGCATGGCAACAGCATACATACCGTGCAATCCCACACTCACACACGTCATCGCTATCTCTCTCTCTCTCTCTCTCTCTCTCTCTCTCTCTCTCTCTCTCTCTCTCTCTCTCTCTCTCTCTCTCTCTCTCTCTCTCTCTCTCTCTCTCTCTCTCTCTCTCTACCGTCATCTCTATCTCTCTTCTCTCTCTCTCTCTCTCTCTCTCTCTCTCTCTCTCTCTCACCTTGAGGGTGTGTTTGAAGCCGTACGACGGGGTCTTGTCATGTCCATCGATGGTCTCCTCTCTCTTCTTGCAGAACAGCAGCATCTTGTGGTACAGGAACAAGTGTCTCTGCATGGGCTTGAATCTGGCGAGGTCCTTCACCTGAAACCAAGCACATGTCTGTCTGTCAGTCTGTCTGGCTTGTCTGTCTGCATGTCTCTGTGTTTCGAGCAGTCTGTCTGTCCTTTGGTCCATCAGTCTGTTGGTCGATCTCTCTGTCCGTTTTTACTTTTATGTGAGTCACTACTATCTAGGTCCGTCTGTCCGTCCGTCTAGTTTAATTTCTCATGTCTCTGCGCTGTGATTACACAGTGTTTCTTGTGCGCTGGGGGACATCGGACCCCTACCTTGCTGTGGCCCCTCTTGTGGTCTGTCCAGACGTTGAAGGAACCCTGCATCAGCAGCTTGCCCAGCTCGCTCAGGTTTCCCTGTTGGAAGACACCGACCCAATGGTTAGAGACAGCCAGACGGTTCAAGGTCAACAAAAGCACTGGGCTAGAGCTTCAACTGATCCTCCCATGGAAGATGATTGGTGTGATAGGCCAAACACAGACACACATGAAAACACACACACACACACACACACCACACACACACACACATGAACACACACACACCACACACACACACACACACACACACACACACACACACACACACACACACACACACACACACACACACACACACACACACACACACACACACAGAAAAAGATTGGACAAAGGCTTGGGGGCACTGTTATGTTTTCCTGTGTGACATAGAGAACAAACACTGACCCATGAGCAAAAATCACAGGAAGTAGTGGGAGGGGACCCAGGCCTTTGAAACAGCATCTATTGAAACGTTGGGTCGCTATTGTGTGGGAGGGTGTAAGATAAGATAAGAGATAATTGGTGCATGCATTACTCAGGAAATGTATAATTATCATTTTTAAAATCCCTGATTAAATTCGCTCTTGATGAGCAAGCAACATTTGAATTTGTGGATGATTTGGATAGATGAAGAAGATAGACATACCACTAGGTGCGTTGAAATTAAATGAGCGTCTGTTGGCATCATGGTGATTAGCCTCGACGCGAATGTGCGTGTGTGTCCGCTTGTGTGCGCACGTGTATCAATTATCTAGTCGTAAACACCCATTTTACCTGTAGAACTTCCACCAACGAGTCCCAAAAATAGCGATCTGGGGCCTCATTACAGAAAAAAATCCTAAATTCTCATCCTAACTTAAGTTAGGGACTCGAAGATAGGAGAAATCATAACTTCCTATTACAGAAGCATTCCCTAACCTGTTGGCCGTTTCCTATTTTATCTTTGGCCTCCTATCTTATCTTAATTTAGGTCATCCTAACTGTCAATCTGTCAATCAGATTTTTTGACAGACAAATCGTCAGGTTATGTCTGTTTCTGAACTCAGGATGTGCATGAGATCAATAGAACGAGTTACTTTTACAGTAGCTCTAACAGAGACTGCTGATGAAGGATCTTTGTTAATAAAGGCACTACGGTCAGGGCGGGTATTGGAACAGAGAACAAGAACAGAAGTAATAAAGTAGTAAAGAAATTCTTCCACCAAATTCAAAATTAAATGTCTTTACAGGCAATGAAATTAAATAAAAATATGGTCGGGAAAATTTAACAAATCATTATGCGGTCTCGGCAGCCTTCAGCCATCACGTTTCTGTTGTATTGTTCCTCGTCTTCATTGTAATACAGACCTACGAGCAGTGCTACTGAATTCAGTTATTGACAGTTATTTCGAATTTACGACAGGGTGTATGGCCACCTAACTTAGGGATTCTAATTTAAGAAATTCCTTACGGTATTTAGCAGACGCTTTTATCCAAAGCGACTTACAATAAGTACATTTGTCATAAGAAGTGCAACAATATATCGCTGTCGGTACAGAAAGGATGTTCATAGAACCAAGTGCAAGTACAACAATCGCTAGGCTAACCAATTCCCCGTGTTACAGCAATGATAGAAGCTACTGCAGTTGCTACACAGTTAAGTACCACAATACAATACAATACAATACAATACAATACAATACAATACAATACAATACAATACAATACAATACAATACAATACAATACAATACAATACAATACAATACAATACAATACAATACAATACAATACAACACAATACAATACAGTGTACAATGGTGGCCAGAAGGGGGAGGGTGGCTATGCAGAGTGGAGGTGGACTCTGCATAGCCTGAACAGGACTCCAATGTGTGACATATTGACACAGGCACCATGCCACCATCCAGAGCTGCCAACTCTCCCGTTTTTCCCGGGTTTCTCCCGTTTTCTGATCCATCTCCCGCCGCCCTCCCGTTTTGTCATTTCTCCCGGTTAACTCCCGTATTTCACAATGTCCAAACTTATTTTATTTATAATCAAATCAAAATGTGTGTCGAATGTTCTAAAGTTGCCAGATCATGTATCAAACGCAAGCATGAGAGGCAACGCAAGCGTCAGCCAATCAAATGCATTTGCAAATACGACAGCACAGGCTGTAGCCAATCAGATCACGTCTATGGTCACTTCTCAAGAGGGCAGAGCTAAAAAAAAACATGGCGGAGCAAACTCCGTAAATGGTCGTATAAAAATGGCAGAAGCGGGTGTACCATCGAAGAAGATTAAATATATGTGTACTTTTAAGTCGGAATGGACCAAAGAGTATGATTCAATATCAAATAGTTAGTTGTTATAATAATTAATAAGTGATTGTGAATACATAAATAATAATACATAAAAAAAAATTGGTTAATAAACAAAACAGGAGTAGTTTTAAGACTTGTGCATGAAACACTAATTGTTTCTGTTATGTTCATGAGAATGATTTTGTTGTGTCATGAATTGATAAGTTATTGTAATAGTTAGTTAATAAATAAGTGATTGTCAATGAATTCATTGTGAATACATACATAATGATGCCTAAAAAATATTTTTTTGTTAATGAATACAGTTATTGTGTATTTATTTATATACTGAAGACTACATGATGAATATGTTGTCTATAAATAGCTACTTATATGCACAACATCCCTTAAAACCAACATTTGTAACCACCTCTGTCATCCATGCTCCCCACCACCGGCCCCGCCCCCCGCCGCCGAAATCTCCCGGATTTTGCTAGTCAAATGTTGGCAGGTATGCCACCATCTGAAGCATGATTCAACTCCAGAGCATTGTCTGCTGACCTCTGAGTGACCAATTAAGAACGGCCAAGGCTACACTGTCTGATTGGGGGATTCATACTGTTACCAATGGGCTCTTTGCACAACTCCACTACTTCCTGGACTTAGTGCTGCTCCTTTATTTCCTGTCTTACATTCTTGGATAAACTGATTAATCCAGGTGTGTCTGACCATTGTGACTACTCAGACACACCTGGATTAATCAGTTTGTCCAGTTTGTCCAGTTTGTCCAGTTTGTCCTGTCAGTTTGTAAGACAGGAAATAAAGGAGCAGCACAAAGTCCAGGAAGTAGTGGAGTTGTGCATAGAGCCCATTGTTGCATCTTTAAAATAATTATTTGCACTGCCAGGAAATACAATCATTAATCATCTCATCAATAAAAATACAAAGTACTTTTATTTGTGTATCCGGATATATTATAATCATGCAAACATATCAATGAACTTTAATTGAAATATCGTTTTACAATCAGTGAAAGCCTTGCTTTGTTTTATTTTGAATAAAAAAAATCAAAGCGACCCTGATAAGATGTCCTGGTCATTGACTCATTTCATCTCTTTCCCAGTCCGACCGAGGGAAGGGGAAGCTGTAGCCCGGGACTCTTACCTCGAAGCCTGTGATGGCGATCTGGTGCATGGAGTCGTTGACGGATTTGATGATGTCCAGCATGGTGGCTAGCGCCTCCATCCAGCTCCACCGTGCCCTCCCCCTTGCTGCACTTCAGCATCTCCTGTACAACGTATAGAGACACACCACCAATTGTAATGTGCGTACTTTAAATGAATCCTGCATTATCCTTGTACGTATACGGCGGTTAATATAAATACAAATACGTTCATTGTTCTTTTCTGTCATTTTTGTTCCCATTGTTGCCATTTGTAGATTTGTATTTGCATTTTTGTATGTTATTGAGGTAACTATCTTTCAACATCTTACTCCAGGTATAGCAAACAATAACACAATATTGGACATCTTCCATATGATTCCACATCATCCGTCTCTGAGACATTCACAGCTCCTTCTGCAAGCCTCTCTAACCTTGAAAAGCTTTCATCTCGCCGCGCATTCATCCTCTTTACGACATCCTCTCTTCTACACTCAAACCCCATGAAGCCGCGCGCTGCGCCCATACTTACAGCAGCATCCTTCGCTTCGAGTCTGACACCACACTTAACCCCATAAAACACTAGTCCTCGGGAGAACCAAATTAGCAGGCACAAGCAAGCAGTGAATGAGAGGCGTTATGTCCAGGGCGTACTCTATCTGCTGGCTTTATCTCTGGTTGTCATGGTGCGGCGCGACGAAGAATTATCCAAAACCACTAATGTGTTTTTGAGGAGGAAGGAGCTGAATCAGGGGGTGAAAGTGGACAGGCAGTGGGGGCTTTTAAAAAGGTGAGTAAACTCAGCCCTAAGAAGAAAACAGACCCAGGAATACAATCAACGAGGGTAGGATGGAGGAAATAGGAAAGTCGGCGAGTTAATAATTGATATTGGTGTCTGCAGAGCTAACAAGAGGGGTTAATAAGTTAATACTGTTAACTTAATTAGTTGCAAAACAACTGCAGGGATACTGAGCTATGCTGTGTGGTGCTAAGTGGACTATAGACGAAAGGGGCCGGACAGGATGCGCCCTATTACTGTGGAGGAGGTTGGGCGCTGGATTCTGCCGTCTGCATCAAAGATGACCGGAACCAAAAAGTCTAACCGTTGCACTATTTTTTGACCTGATCATGGAAAATTATCTGCAGCATGAGCAGCATAGCATTTATGTTGTCTGTTAAGAAAAACAGAAAACAGAGAACTTGACTGAATATTATACAATTATCAAACGTAACCTTTTCATGTAACCCACATTCCAATGTGTGTTTATTATCGATGAAAGCTGTATTGTATCTCTTGCTAATATCTATTGACTTATAAATCTCTACTCTAAATTAATATTCAGAATTTCCCTCAACACTTGAGGCCAATTTTGGCGTCAGTAGTCGTGACTTTGAACAAAAATATTTTTTTAGCGATTTTACACAATGACAGATAGACGAGTGGAGAGGGTGTGAGAGTGGAAGTGCATTAGTAACAGTGTGCCATTGCCTTGAGCAGGAGCTGGTATTTTGTGATGCGCTGCACCGGCTTCAGTAGATACGCATCCAGCGAGAGCTTGTGATCCAGCTTCTTCTGGCACTCCTGTTTGTCACGAACATCAAACATGAATATACACGATCAAGATATGAAAAACAACACATAATGGTACCACGGAATTATGATCCTACCCTACAATGTCAAAGTCATCATTGCCTTCGTATGATGTAGTTCAGCCTGTGTTCCACTTGTTTTTTCTGTTGTTTTATCTCTGCCTTAATTATAATGTGGCTGTCTTATCCGTTCCATTACAGAAATAAATTGCAACGGTATCACTCTGTGTGTCTGTGTGTGTGTGTGTGTATGTGATTGTGCGTATGTGTGCGCGTCTTTGCTTGTGCGTTTGTGTGTGTGCGTCTTTGTGCGAGAGCACGTGTGTGTGTGTGTGTTTGAGAGTATGTGATTGTGCGTGTGTGTGTATATGTGTGTGCGTCTTTGTTTGTGCGTTTATGTGTGCGTGTGTTTGTGTATTTGCATGCGCGTGGTGTGTATGTGTCTCCCTGCGAGTTGCGTGCCTATGTGAACGTTTGTGTATATGTGTTTGTGTATATGACGGTCAGCCCAGTCTTTAAATATTTTTTTTAAACCCCAGTTAGAGACCCACCTTTTCTCCCTTGCCTTCGATTAGTGTATTTTATTTTGTCTAACTCAGTCATTGTCTTTTAACCCTTTTCTTTTCTTTCTTTTTCTTTTTCCGTGCATTTAGCACTTAAACACAAGCACTTTCTGTGAAGCACTTTGGTTGCGGCTCAGCCGCTTGTATATGTGCTATATAAATAAAATTTGATTTGATTTGTGTGTCTGTGCATGTATGCCTGCTTGCGTGTGTTTGTGCCTGTGTATGTGTGTGTGTGTGTGTGTGTGTGTGGAGTGTGTCTTACCTGAAAGAATAGACTGTCTCCACACTGCCTCCAGAGGACCTCTGATCGTGGTTTATTCTGACAGTACTTCTCATACACCTGAAGCTCTTCTTTCTGTTTGACAGATATGGTTTAACCTCACACGGCGAAAGGCAATGTATACTTTCCGTTTTTGTTTGCATGTACAATTGAGAAGTTGCAAGCATTTGGAATTGTTCAAACAGAAATGTACGTTTTTTTCGACATTCAGTCATTTAGGTGGAAATTCTCCACCAAAAAAGGGCGCAAGTCAAGATAATATTAACGAGACTATGATATCCAGAGGAAGCAAAAAAAAAGTATTGACTGTGTTTGGAATCATGTCAACCTCCAGTTCTACTTGCTGTAGGTCTACATGTGGCTTTGTCGCCAGGTTTTTGAAGTCGCCGCATGATAACCAGATGACTGGAAGCATATTTATGTTTGGCCAATCTTACACACTGGCAAGTTGTAGCTGGATAATTGGCTCCAAAATGGATCCAAACCGGACTAGCGGGATATTTTGCTGGCTGATTGGACATGTGTTGTGACTAATTAAGGCTAAATGGTTATCAGTGTCTAATAAGCATATAGCCACACAAGCTAACTGAGAGGGCTGTTGGTTATCAAGCTGCGTTGCAGACATGTTGATGTACAAATCATTTATGAAATGTAAAGAAAAGCCTCAGATGAAGTGTGTCAAAACTGTTGTCAGACTGAGCCTGATTGACAAATCAGGCTAGGTTGATTATGATATTTACTCTCCAACAACTATCTTTCCTTTTTTTTTCATTTCTCTGGGTCGGTTGTAATACATTTCTGGAGCATTGGTATATCATTTTGCAGAGATTCACGATGCAAAATCATGGAGTTGTATGATGTTTTGAATGCAGCATAACATGCTTTGATTGAATTAAGTAGCACTGATAGTTCTTCAGCTTTCCTCACCCTTTTCAGAAAGCAGGTCCCAACCAACTCTGGCTTCTCTTCACAGTTCTCCAGCTCCTTCAGGAACGTCCTGCATTTCAGTCACACACATGTCAACCTTACAGGATGGACTTCAATCAGGCACAATTTTATTAGAAAACTAGATGAGAATGAATGAGAGAGATAGATAAGATGACGGTAGTCAGACTAAACTATTTCCCATAGAGAGATCTGATGGTTACACTAAAGCATTGAACAGCACTCTTGATGGTACTGTAGGTAGGCCTATGTTCTACCAGAGTCTACCAAACACATGAACCGCCGATTACAGACACATGCTGTACATGACCCATCTAACTAAGGCGAAGTCCTCAGCCTTATACTGTATGTGCATGTGTCCTCACGAGGGCGAGAGAGAGAGCAAGAAAAAGTGAAAGAAAGGAGAGATACAGAGAAAGTGAGAGAGAAAGCGGGCTCCTTTTGAATAAAACGACAACAACTACTGAATCACGCACACACAAAATCACTATCTTCAACAACTACTGAATCACGCACACACAAAATCTCCACTATCTTTAACCACTTATACCTCTTTAGGCTAACCCAAAGCACAAAGATTGCATCCATGTGTTACTTACTGGATGTTCAAAGTAGAGACTGTGTGTTAGCCCTTTAATGACCCCGTGGTTTAGACTTCGGGAAACTACATGCATCTGACCATCTCTCTCTCTCTCTCTCTCTCTCTCTCTCTCTCTCTCTCTCTCTCTCTCTCTCTCTCTCTCTCTCTCTCTCTCTCCCCGATTATCAGTGTTGTATCATTTATTTTGCTGTATAGACAAGTTTTTGAGCCGTTTCCGCTCTACTTCCTGAACTTCTTCCGTCGAATGCAATCCACTTCCGTTCTGGCGGGCTGGGCCATCTGTGCTGGCCTAGTTAACCTGAAGAGTCCACTTATCAGAGTGCCTTGTGAGGTTTAGAATCTTGCCTTATGTCCCAGTCTACCAACACCAACACCCAGCCATGTTGTTCATTAAATACAGATAAACACAATAAGTACTGCATGCATTGTATTTTTTTAATATTATATACGAATATTTTTATAGTGATGTCATTGTGTGGGCTTTTGTATTTTACTTTTTAAATACCTTTTAGAATTTAACATGTGATCTTTCTTGTTGAAGCCATTTCTTTAGTTTCCTCAAAACAATGAATTAATCCAGTGTTATTTATCTACAGTATGAGCTTGCTATGAATGATAAACTGTGTTAACAGAAATTGTAACCCTCTAAGGAACATAAGGCCTATCATTCATGATTGTAGTTCAGTGCAATAATGAAATTAAATTAAATTACATCAAACTTTATTTTACTCAAACAGTACAGGCACATTGATATATTGCACAGCACAAAGAGATCATGTAAATTGTGCATTATGTAAATAAGGTAGGCTACATCTGTTGGCTCCTGTGGGCATGACCTTAATAAGGCAGTTTATATTATTTTTTAAATGCTGCGATATTTACTGCAGAACTGTAACCTTCCCTCGACAAAATCATCAACAATTTTCGCCATCAATTTTTAACGCCATCTCCAGTCAAAGTGGTAGAACCGTGATCCCAGGCTAGCATCGAAATCGCTGTGTTTTCACCGGCAGACGCTGCGCAAACCACTTCCGGCGGAAATGAAATGCATTTTTGTACCGTCATGGCGGCGCCCGTGGTTTCGCGCGTAAACTTGTCTATATTTGTGTGTTGCTTAATGGGCTCTATGCACAACGCCACTACTTCCTGGACTTAGTGCTGCTGCTTCATTTCCTGTCTTACATTACTGGACAAACTGATTAATCCAGGTGTGTCTGAGTAGTCCCAATGGTCAGACACACCTGGATTAATCAGTTTATCCAATACTGTAAGACAGGAAATAAAGGGGCAGCACTAAGTCCAGGAAGTAGTGGAGTTGTGCATAGAGCCCATTAGACATGGCTGGGTTAAAAATGTTCCTCTGTAAATGTAGTGCCAGCCTCCTGAACTTTGCATCGAAGCGCACAAGTGGTCAATTTCTAAGCAGCCGTGGGGTCTGAGAGAACCGAGTTGCATTCTGGGATACAGCGCTGCTGCCTGGAGTCTACAGTTTCCTAGTGTTGTGCGACCAAATACATTAAAGCATTCCACTGCATTCACTGGGAACGTTTGAGGTGATTTAAATGGCAAATCAATTAACAAATGTTATATGGCCACTTGCTAAAAGTTTATGTACCGAGAATTTAAAGCTTGTGGTTCATTTTTATGGCCTCAGACTAATACAGAGTCAATCATAAAACTATGCACAGACACTCACCTATTGTGGAATTCATAAATCTCTGGCAGGTTGCCGAACAACACATCCCGCTTGTTCTCCAGCGAGGGAGGGATGAGATGGCTGAGCTCAGAGTTATCCAGCTCAGAAAAGTAGCCCTGTAACACAGAGATGGCCCCCGGAGTTAGGGGGGGGGGGAGGATGTACATTTGGGTTTGTAGAAGGGAGGGGTTTAGGTGGGCTTTAGAAGAGGAGATCAGGGGCGATAATGAAGACAGAACAGTGTGTGTGTTGGGGGAGGGGAGGTGGGTATGGAGGGAGTTTTTTTGCCAAGGATTCGTAAGGAGGGGTAAATTGGAACAAGAGAGGGAGAGGGGTGAAAGTGGGTAGAGGTTAGGGGGACATGAGTGAAAGACAGGGGTGGAAATGTCACGAGAGAAATTACAATGATGAGAGCAATGAAGAAAGACTGCAGTGTGAATAAAGAGCAGGGCTGAGCAGCATCAGTCACACTTGATCAATAAAGAGCTTTGCGGCCGTTACGTCCATCATTTTCGCACTGGGGATCATCTGACATGCATTGATTCTTTCTTCAGAATATTATACAATTATCAATTGAAATGATTAATACAATCAGTACAGTCACAGAACATAGCTCCATTTCCCCAATGAGTATTTTGTATAGTTTAAATGAATAGGGTTTACACCATATTTTCCAGTTGTGGTTTTATCTTCTTTTATATCCAAATTAGACATGAATTTGAGTATTATAATCGGAGGTGTATATTGTGGCAAATCAGTAGCAGTGATCATATGATGGTCATTATTGTATAAACTATGATGTATGAGAAGCAAAGAGCCACTGAGGTTGAAGTTAATGGCAAGGGAATTATTAAGAGAAAAGGGAATGCATATGCCAATAGAATATTGTCTACGGATAAAGTAATATTGGGCATATATTTTGAGATAATATCCCGAGGAATACCCTGGGTGTTCAATATTAATAATATTAATCTTTACCCATATAGAAGACCTTATTCATTGGTAAATTGAGTGGATTTACCTTGTAGAATATTTTGGGAAAGCATGCTAGCATAGAAGAATGCTATCTGAATAGGGGCATGGAATGCAGAACTAAAAAAGAATGCATGCATCATGGTTTTGAAATAATCTGGAAGGTCTCCACAACCAAGTCCAAAGTCCAAAGTATGTAAATAAGATCTGTTGCAGCACAGAGAATGTAATGACCAGGCAAAAAGTCACCTCCATGATGCTTTGTAACTCTTCAACATACAGCCGCTCGGTTTCAATCAGCTCTGTCATGATGTGTCTGGAAGAAGAAATAGAGAGGAGCGAAAGAGAGAGAGAGAGAGAGAGAGAGAGAGAGAGAGAGAGAGAGAGAGAGAGAGAGAGAGAGAGAGAGAGAGAGAGAGAGAGAGAGAGTGAGAGGAGAGAGAGAGAAGAGAGAGAGAGAGAGAGAGAGAGAGAG
>OLKM01000149.1:342847-362847 GCA_900291075.1 Melanogrammus aeglefinus
TTGTATTAACTTGAAATATGTAATTGATACTTGAGCAACTGGTCCAGGTAGCTACCTGAAGCGAATCCTGAAAACAATTTTTTTTCGCCATTTGTCTGGAATGTCCCCATGCTCAGCCAGTCACGCAGTACAACTTGGACTATTTAAGAGGAAGTGCATCAACTATCTGTTCAAACAGTTTACTGTACAGTGTGCATGTAGGCATACTGCATGCACATATGTATATATGCACACATGCATATTGCATACAGCGTGTATGGATGGATATTGTATCAATATGAACCAGTATGTATGTGTCTATCAATGTATTAATGGCTGTAAATGTCTGGAAAATAACACTTCTATATGGGCAAAATAAAATGTATTTCCTGTTATGTTCTTGCCATTGTGGTTGTGGTTTCCTAGCTCTCAACGCTGTGTTTATTTTTTAAACTGAAGATATTTCAATGCACGTAGCTCACGGTTCATGTAGTTGATGTTTAACCAGGTTATTAGGCCCATGCTGCCCTCATTGTTGAAAATGCCTGCTCTCTGTGAAGGACAGAACTGACACATGGTGTGTTCACACAGATATCAGCAGTTTCTGTGTTAGGTGAAAGTGTTGCTATTATCTGTGGGTTTGTGCTAGGCCAGCTGTTATATTGACCCTGTTGTATTTTGCAAGAAGGCACGGATGCATGTTTTATATGGACATTTGGTTTTGCATTCTGGAAAATGATGTTACGAGACTAGACTATAACCATACCCACTTTCACTGGTATTTTAACCACCTTGTTCTGCAGAACTTCTACCAAGCAGAACGCACTTCCCTTAGCTGGTGTATTTGCATCATCCAAAACAAACGAGGCGTTTGTAGGTTTATCTTCGCATGATTTATCAGAGGAACAGGATACCCAGGAAAAAATGGTACCTTGAATTTTGCATTGTGTGTGCGTGTGTGGTGAGCTAGGAATGTAAGTCTTGCTGCATTATACCACGGTAGAGCGCCTACCTGACAGGGAAGGTCTGATTCATGACGTTACTAGGACGTCTGCTCTACCTCACGTGGGTAGCCAGACACCGTCCCTAAACGGAGATTCATAATAATAAAACCCGGAGCGCTTGCCCGCTGACTCGTCAGGGGGACTATTTCAGCTGCACGCAGGTCGGTAAGGTTTTCACAACTTAAAAACTCGGGTCGGATTTTTCTAATCAACTCTAGCAATGCGCGTAGGTTAGAGCCTAAAACATTAGCGAATCTCTCAGAATGGGATATTACTATTATTCGTGTCAGGATGTAGGCTAGTCTTTGTTCATGTTCATAGTTGTGTTTAATACGTTTGAGCAGTGGACGCAGTGGTGGCGTTGTAGCGGCGTGTGTTTTACTCTAACCTAAACGTTGGCGCAACACAGTGTTTAATTCTTTTGAAACCAGTGTTAATAGGTCGTAATGTTTTGTCATACTTTTTATATATATCAAGCTTTTATTTTGGATTGCTGCATACATACAGAACGTAGTCTATATCATTCTTCTAGGAAAAAAAAATAGGAGGAAAAAAAATAACAGCTCCTTCTGCCGTTCTGATGATTGTATAGATCTATGTCTAGGGAATATTTTCTAGTTTTTTCAATCAGTCTTTTTATTTTTTCTTATAGTGTGGTAGGCCTACTCAATCCCTTTAATAACCGGGATCCCACACAAGTGATGGGCTTACAACTAATTCTGGCTATTTTTTGTTGCTTTGACCAACAGATGAGCTGCCACGGCTGACCCCCTACTCCCCCCCCCCCCACACACCTTCCCCTCCCCCGACTACAATTGGTGCCATGCCAGCAGAAAGGCAAGGGAAATGTGCAGGGCTGGTGTTTGACATCTGGTGGGTTTTTTCTCACACTATGAGGAGAACAAAACAGTCATGTGCACATTGCGTCCAGAACTTCATCAGGGAAGCCATTGCGTTCCTGAGACTGACCCAGTGTTGCTGAACTAGACAACCAACTTGAAAACCAATATAAAATGGCTCCAAAACCAATTGAAAATGTCTTTGAAGATCACGCATGTACTATTCCCAAACCAATTGTAAGAAAGCAGAGGCAGACATGGTAGTAACTATTCCTTTATAGTGGCATCCAGGAAAGACGAGAACCAGGGAAGCCGTAAAAACTGAGAAAGCAAAGCATCCCACAGTCAAGTAGCAGAAGCATAAATGATGTTTATCAATTTCCGCCGAATCAGCAAGTGCCGATGCGTGCAGCTGTTGGCGGCCAGCCTGGTCCTGTACGTGATGCTGGTGGGCTGGGAGCCGTTGGACCACCACGTCGTCAGGCACGTGCACTCGTTCTGCTACCGCTATCTCGTCAACGAATTTGACTTCAACGCCACTTTCGGCGTCGCCGCCAACCGGCGCCACGGCGGCCCCGAGAAGGGTCATGATGGCGGCGGGACGACCGGCTTCCCTTACCTCATCAACCACCCGGACAAATGTGATGGCGCAGGGTTGGACCGAGTGCTCCTGCTCCTGTTAGTCAAATCGTCGCCTGAGAACTCTGCGCAGCGCCGGGCGATCCGGGATACGTGGGGCAACGAGAC
The DNA here is from genome assembly GCA_900291075.1 of Melanogrammus aeglefinus. Lineage (NCBI taxonomy): Eukaryota > Metazoa > Chordata > Actinopteri > Gadiformes > Gadidae > Melanogrammus > Melanogrammus aeglefinus. Next base: position 345,417 of record OLKM01000149.1, read on the forward strand.
CTTCGTGCGGGGCTGGCTGGGCGAGCGTGTGCGCGTGCTGTTCGCCCTGGGCGTGCACCCTGACCCAGGTCAGCGGCTTCGGGTTCAGGAGGACCTGCTCCGCGAAGACCGGGCCCACGGCGACCTGATCCAGCAGGACTTCGCCGACACCTTCCACAACCTCACGGCCAAGCTGGTGCTGCAGTTCCAGTGGGCCCGCCACCACTGCCCCGACGCGCGCTTCCTCATGTCGGCCGACGACGACGTCTTTGTGCACGTGCCCAACCTGCTGAGGTACCTGCGGGGCCTGCTGGACTCACCGAGTGGCGGGCGAGACTTGTGGGCGGGCCACGTTCACAGAGGGGCGCCCCCCAACCGCCTGAAGAGCAGCAAATACTACGTCTCCCGGGAGCTGTACCCCTTGCCCTGCTACCCGGACTACACTGCTGGCGCGGGCTATGTTGTCTCCGGAGATGTGGCCGCCAAGATCTACGGGGCCACTTTGGTGCTCCAATCCTCCATGTACATCGACGACGTGTTCATGGGGATGTGCGCCAGCGTGGCGGGGGTTTCGCCCCTGGACCACTCCTACTTTTCAGGCGAGGGGAAGGCACAGCGCCACCCGTGCATTTTCGACCACATGATCACGTCGCACGGCCACAAGACAGACATGTACGCATTGTGGCGCGCCACGGCCGAGCGAGAGCTAGCCCGGTCGGCCCCGGGGCTGCTGGGGGATACGTACTGCGCTGCGGTGAGGGCCGCGCTGCTCTGCCGGCCCCACTATCAGGACACTTATTCCTGCATGGCGGCCTTCACGTGAGTAGGTGGACCTCTGGGGCAGCTATGACATTAGCATCCGATCATAAACATATCATGTGTCCAAATAGGTCAGAAGGCATTGCTGCACTTGAAAGTTGAACCACCACAATTATCATCTAATGTTTTTTTTTTATTTATTCATATTTTTTTATATTTTTCTGCTTTACAATTATTTGCTGTTGTGTTCTCACCGTTGAATTAAAGACCGAAATGAGGATCTTCGATACAATGTGTATTTGTTTGTCCTTTTCTTGTGGGAGGTAGCAGTAACGATGTGACAGTTGCTGCTTTCATTTTATAATTTTCCACACTAATTAAACCCCCAAACGTTTGGGAAGCTACTATGTTTAGGACCCTATTCTTTAGAAAACTACTCTTTCACAACTTTTCTTTTTGTGAGTTTCTATTATATTCTTTCTAAACTGAAATGCAGAAGAAAACTTGAGTCAACACTATACAAGACAGTATAAAAAGATGTGTTGCTCTATATATAAATACAAGTTGACTTTCTGATGCTGTTTAGGCATATAAGTCAGGTCATGAGACCTGAGTAAAACCATTAAAACGCTGAGCATATCCCAGTGGTGGAAAATTAAGCGTTAGTTACTTATTTGTAAGACTCCTCTGTATCACGCAACACTACACATGATGCTAGCATTCAAAGAATCCGAGCAACTCTAGTTTTGGTGTGTACCACAGCAACTATTACTCAGTATTATGAAAATGACTTGTTTAACGTCAGTCTGCATTATCAGTTTGAAACCTAAGCAAATATATGCCACTTGCAGCCAACCGGCTACTACTGCAGTGATGTATCCTTATGTCTGGGTGACTATAAAGAGTGTAGGAACTGAATCCCCATGTCTGAAATGAACGGGAGCACACTTGTCATTTCATCAAATCATTAAAAGAAAAGGTTTCTCTGTTGAACTTCCACCCCGTTTCCCTCGGGTGTACTTTTTCTTTGTCTGAAGCGGCTGCTTAGCCAGGGAGCAGAGTAATTATGACAAGGCCATGCATCATCGTCATCACAGGAGGTTCTTTGGGTGAGGAAAAGGGAAGAATGTCGGAGATTTATTGCCAAACATTTTCTCTCTCCGTCTCGTTCTCCGCAACCCCCACAAGACCCCGCTTGACGTGGGAGTGCTCCATCTTTGTCTGTTGTATGGCTGTCTGCCCTCCCCCTCCCCCCGTCTCTCTCTCTCTCTCTCTCTCTCTCTCTCTCTCTCTCTCTCTCTCTCTCTCTCTCTCTCTCTCTCTCTCTCTCTCTCTCTCTCGAGCTGGGTGAAAATGCACACCTGCTGCACATTGACTAATCAATTTGTGCAGGTTAAACCAGTCATCACCACACACACACTCAGAGAAAGAGATCTCTTGCATGGAGCACCAGATCCATGTAGCAATATATGCAAAATGACAATAAGCCTGGATTTGCAACCCCAACACCCTGCATCTCTTATGTTTGGAGGAGGCCGGTAAAAGTCCCCTAGGTGGAGTTGGCAGCCACCGAGGGGGCATGCAATCACTAGACATTGCTACAAATGTGGTTTTCACATCAGCATTGAGAATGTCACATCTTGATAACCGGCCCAACCAGTAGGGCTCATGTCTCACTCTCACGCTCTCTATCTCTCTCCCTAGTGCTACCTCTGCACCAAAACCATCTGACTCGGAAACCCCGCTGCCCACTCCTTTTTTACTATGGTTCAGTCCTTCCACCAAGGTGCTTAGTAAAATCTCACTGGGACTTCATAATACCACTTGCAGTGACTCTGTCGCTTTCTTTCTATACTTCCCCAGTCTCACCCTCTCACCATTGAATAGTAGGTTTCGGAGGTCAGACTAAATACGATTGTTTCTGTATTCCTTGGTACATAATGCTCTCTCCTGGCTTTCTTTATGGCCGCTTACAGTCAACCCCAATTTCATAAAAATTGTGTCCAATTGCAACACATTGTTATATTTCAAACCACCTATTGTTGGGATGGATCGTTAATGATCCTGCATGTAAATAAATCAAGTCTGTGGGAGTATGTGTGGATGATGGCTGGTTTAAGAGGCCTCACCTGGCCCGAGTCAGACTGATGGAGCTCTGCAGCTGGGTGAGAATGCACACCTGTTGCATATTGACTAATCAATTTGCGCAGGTTAAACCAGTCATCACCACACACACACTCAGAGAAAGAGATCTCTTGCATGGCAGCATGGAGCATCCATGTAGCAATATATGCAAAATGACAATAAGCAATTTGCAACCCCAACACCCTGCATCTCTTATGTTTGGAGGAGGCCGGCAAAAGTCCCCTAGGTGGAGTTGACAGCTACTGAGAAGGCGCGCAGTCACAGACATTGCTACAAATTTGCAACATTGAGAATCTCACACCTTGATAACAAACTACAGGGCCAAAAACTTGGTAATCTCTCTCGCTCTCTCTCTCGCTACTTAAATATAATAATACATTTCATTTGTATTCCCCCTTCATCAAAATCTCAAAGGGCTATGGGTTCAAAGTAGTGTTGTTAAAAAAAAATATATATATTTATTATAAAAATAAAAAGGGGTAACATCTAAGTGGGAGCCAAAAGTTTTCTTAAAAATAAATGTTTTAAGACCTTTTTTAAACCAGTCAGTGGATTGTGGCACCCTGAAGGTGTCAGGGAGGGCGTTCCACAGGCGTGGGGGGGCAGCACTGAAGGCCCTATCTCCCATGGTCCTAAGTTTGGTTCTGGGTATGTGGAGGAGGTTAGGGTGAGTGGTGCGAAGGGAGCGTGTTGTGTTATGTGGGTTGAGAAGTTCTATGGGGGGGGGGCATGTCCATGGATACATTGGTGAGTGAGGAGGGAAACCATGTACTCAATCCTGGTGGAAACCGGAAGCCAGTGGAGTGAGTGGAGGATGGGGGTGATGTGCTCATGCTTACGCACTCTCATCAGGATCCTAGCTGCAGAGTTTTGTATGTATTGGAGCCCCTGCAGGCTCTTGCTAGGGATCCCGATGAGTAGTGCGCAGGGGTGGACTGGCCATCTGGCATACCGGGCATCGTCCCGGTGGGCCGTTGACCCAATGTGGGCCGGTCCGTTCCGCTATGTTTTTTTTTTTTTCTCTCTCTCTAAATTCCCTCCAATTGGGCCGGCCATTTTTCTACAGAGGGCTAGCAGTGTGTTGCCAGCATCGACACATATTATTGGTCTATGTTTTTGTCAATCAATCATGGGCTGACAGACTCAGAGAGCCTGACAGTGCTGTCAATCACAACCCAAACCAGGGTGGGCGGCACCTCATGGTGTGGGCCGGAGTCGGGACGGAGCTGAAAATGGATAAGCGTAAGAAACGCCCAGATGGCCCTGAAAAACTGCGACTTAAAAAGCTGAAGTCTCTGGAGGTGGAAGCTGCTAAATGTTCAAAATTGACAGACCTATTTGGTGCCTGGGTTACCACCCCAGCAGGTGCTGCTGCATCGGGAGACGAGCGAGTGGAGGCATAAGTAATGTTAGCCTGGGGCTAGCTAGGCTACACATTCTCATGTGTGTATGTGCACATGTATACATACATGTGCACATAAATGTATATGAGAATGCATATCTATTTAGACCTCTAATTCATGCCTTACACTTTTTCACACAACTATAGATTATATTATTTTTTTCAATTCTCTATGTATGGTTTCATAATGACTGAGTCACCGTTAAAACAAATGAGTTTCAGCTCTAATGCTGCTACTGGTCTAATATGTTTTCTATTTTGATTATTTGCCAGGATATTTTGTTATTATTGTCTGAGTCTGGTTTTAACTAATGCTGGACTTACACCAAAAGATTTTCAGTCACAGACTAAAAACTGCAACAGAGAATTTAGCGTTGGATCAAATGTGATATTTAACAAGGGTTTTGTAGATCTGTAGATATGGTGGGTGGAGATGCAGAAACCACAGGAGGTCTGTTAACTTCCTGTTCGTGTTTCACATCTGCCTGTCAGAGACACAAACTTGAAAAACAAAAACAAAAAAAAGCAACACCTGCTATTTACAGTGCTGTACTATTATTCAGATGTATGTACTTGATTAAATTGTTTTAATCAAGTACATACAGGGTTCTTCCCGTTCATCTCGTCCCAGTGCTGATAATGTGTTGGGCTGGTCTGGACAGAAAATGCCAGGGCTGAATTTCTGTTCCAGTCCACCCCTGGTAGTGCGTTACAGTAGTCCCGTCTGGAGGAGATAAAGGCATGAACTAGTTTTTCGGAGTCTGAGAGGGAGAGAATGGGGCGGAGTTTGGAAATGTTTTGAGGTGATAGCAGGAGGTCTTGCAGAGGTGGTTGATATGGGATTCAAAAGTGAGTTGGGGTCCATCTTTACACCAAGATTTGTGACTGTTGATGAGAGAGGGATATTTGAGCAAGAAAAGGTGATGCTGGTTTATGGATGATTTGGTCTGGTGAGAGGTGCCGACCAGGATGGCTTCGGTTTTGGAGCTGTTGAGTTGGAGGAAAATGTGCTCCATCCATACCTTTATCTCCTCCAGACACGTGCTCAGTTTTGATGGGGATGACGGTTGATGTTGAAGGTGGGGTGACAGCTGCGGCATTGACATAGAGCTGTGTGTCGTCGGCGTAGCAGTGGAATGGAAAAATGTACCGCTTTGAATGTACCGGGGTCAGGTTCCTGGGTTTGTTTTGTTTCTGTTTTTTTGTTTTGTGGTCACTTACCTGCGTCTGTTGGAGAGGCTCTCTTCGGTCTCTGCAGATGGCACCACGTGCGTGGAACCCCCCTGGCTTGCTTCATGCATCACCTCAATCTGGCACACACACGATTTGGGAATGTATTTCAGGGTACAAATAGATATGGCAGCTGTTTGTCATTGATGTATGTGTTACCAATTTAAAAGCAGACATGTGAGTGTGTGTGCGGCTAATCTGGCAAAGGTCACCTTGAGGTTTCCCTTTGCCTTGCGTATGTTCTTTTTCTTGTTGAGGTCTGCCTCGGCTGGCTGCTTGCTGCTGTTTGTGTTGTCTGACACTCTGCGGGCGAGAGCTACAACAGAGTGCAACATGGGTAATGTAGTTAATGTTTGTTTTAAGAGGTTTTTCTCTCGAACAGCCATTTGCTTTAATTGCTGATTGTGGCACTGATTCCATACATCCACAAAGTGTTATCCATAAAGGATTTGGCTGGTTAATTGTTGACATTGTACAACTAGATTTAAATCACCCATGATATTGATGCAACCCATCCCCTCTCACGGTCCAGACGCATTCCAACATTGTGTGGTTAGCAACATCCAAAGCTGGCGCTTGATCTTGTCCTACCCAAAATGCATAATGAACTGCCCAGGCTAGGGATTTTTCTCCAATAGTGCCAGCAAACAAGCACATCCCTAACTGATGATTATGAGCCAGGGCAGCTCATAACGCACTTACTCGGGTGGGACAAAACAAAGACACAGCTATGTGAGCTGGTAAATACTGATGTTGAAAATAATCAATGTCAATGGCTCGGCAACGGCACATTTCCGATTTTTACGCCCACACAGCCCAAAGGGGTGTAACCCAGGGTCTCAACAAACCAAGGCAAGATCCTTTGAGTGTAATATAGAAGATGCCCCACTTGGCCTCATGAGAAGATTAGGTAGCTTACACTGTGGGGCCACTGGGGTCCTGGATTGGTTCTTTAGGGGAGGTCTTTTAGGGGAAGACTCGGGCCGCGGGGCCACGGGCTGCACAGGCCTGGTCTGTTTGGCCGACAGCTTCTTTAGACTAGCGTGCCGCTTCTCGAACATCTCTTGGACGTCCTCCAGTCTCTTCAGGGCCTTCAGCACACTGGCCTGAGGTGTGTGAGATGGTATGTCAATACATATATGCAGTTGGACAATTTTTTTGGTATTTTGGTTCATGTGTTTCGTATCACTATGATTCTTTAAATCGTTCTTTAAACCATATATAGCTGTCTTATTCTATTCAGTGTGTTTTGTGTGTCTGTATCCAAGGATTTTTACATATTAACAGTCAACCAGGCAATTTCTACCATTTGTTAGCTGTTGGTTATGCATGTGGCCGAATCCAGATTTTGGGCTGAAAACACTGTAGGCTGAGGTTTCCGTTTGCTACCTTGATGTCTTCTGAGAGCACCATCTCGTACTGGTTGTGGATGTTCCGGAGCTCCGTCAGCTGCTTCTCGTTGGCTGTCTCCTGGAAGCGCTCGATGTCCACCAGCCCTGACTCCGCCCCTTCTTGCGACTGACACTTGTCCACGGCCTGGGACGCCAGCAGGAAAACACCGGCCTCACACCACTGGTTCACCTGGACAGGTGAGGGGGAGGGAGAGACGAAGATTAGTTATATGGCAAGTTTTTTTTTAATTTATTTTTTATCTTGTTTAAATTGTCCTTCCAATATATTACAATTAATTATTAATTATAATCACCTCCTTTTAGTTTCTAGTTGCTTCTACGTAATAAATGAAAACATTTTAGTCTGTCCTTTATATCCAACCAATATTTGTTAATTGATGAATTATATATGAAGTTAGTAGGGGGAGTGATGCATAATTCACATCCAAAAGCTCACAACATGCCCATGACCCCATGGCTCTGCAACACGACAACATGTAGGAGTTCAACTGGTAGGAGAAGTTGTGTTTGTCCCCCCTCACACACAAACCCAACGAAATGCAAGAACGCTACAGATATAGCGAAACTCCTCCTAACCTTATCGATGCCCCGGTGGATCTGCAGCGACTTGGACAAGACGTCCGTCTTCTTGCGGGCCTCGTTGCTGAAGTCATCGCAGACGCGTCGCAGTTCCACGCATTTGGGCCTGATGGAGTCCACGGCATAGTGGTTGCTCTGGATCAGCTGGTCGCCGTGGGAGGCGTGGAGGTGGGCCTCCTCCAACGTGGCCTGGATCGGGGACATGGTGTCAAGGCGGAGACAGTGGCGGATTGATAGGTGTGATGGAGGTGAGAGGACAAATACCAAGTATATAAACATTTACAAATCTCTTTGAATAGCGTGTACTGCCTATCTGGCTATCAGGGTAGGGATTTGGGTATGTTTGCATTTCCCCATGCACGAGGGAAAAGTAGGGTCCTTGCTTGTTCGGTGTGCGTGTTTGTGTCATGTCTGCTGAGCAAAGAATGGGAGTGTGCACGTTTCTGCCAATGTGGGCACGTGTGTGCCCATGTGTGCACGGCTGTGCATACGCTTGCTTGTCCGACTGCTTGTGCGCATGTGTATGTGTGTCAGTACCTTCGCCTTTTCTTCTAAAGACTTCAGTTCCTTCAGCAGATATTCCACTCTTGCCACACAATCCCCGTTATCTGTAAGGCCATTAAGCGCTTCCAATAAACTATCCAAGGATAATTTGACCTGGATGTAAGAAAAAGAGGAAGGCAGGAGAGGCAACAAGAAAATGAGGTCAGCTGATTTGCATGCAGAATATATATTTGTTAAAAAGTATACATCAATACTGTTCTATAGCAGTAACATATTTATTCAAGCCTTGACGGTTTGAAGTCGGCTGGAGTCAAACCCTTGCTGGGAAACTGCTGAGTATGTGTGGTTATTGTTTGTCTTTAAGAAGCCTCACCTGGCCCGATTCAAACTGGTTATACTCTGGCCATGCGGCTCAATACCCTAACCACCATACTATTTAGCATGCCAGAAAAAGCTTAAGTATGTCCCAATACATAGTATGGCAAATGCTATATATATATATATATATATATATATATAATATATATATATATATGTATATATATATATATCGCATTCGGCTTCTAAGCATGCATCAACAATGCCTCCATCTTGCGGCAACCGATGTGTGTCATAGGTAATGATGGGTTAAAATATCAATCTTTTTTTGGCTATTCTGCCAAACAATCCTCTGCGCAGCAGAAGATGCGTCACATCGACGCAGTCGATGGGTGGCACTACAGGGGTGCTAATCAGTTGCATCAACTGTAATTTGTCCCAATTCTATGCATGCTGTGTGCCACACTACGTACTTTGTAAAGGTAGCTGCAATACGTGCTAAAAAGTAAGTAAGTAAAAAGAAAAAGTAGGTGATTTGGAACACAAACATAGTTTCGGTTAAGCTGCAAACCTGTTTTGCATTGAGCAATCAATGAATACAGGTTGGACTACAAAACACACTCAGGAGATCTCTGACATGGCCGAATCGAATCTCTGCTCTGTGTATCCTTTTTCTCTAAACTCTTCAATAATTCAGACCACACACTACAAGTCACCCTACAACTCTTTCCAATTTTGAGTTTATTTGCTGGAACTGTTAATTAACATTTTGTGCGTAGCGGATAATGCCTCAATGCTCTCTGTATGGTTATTTTATGTTTTAGATCCTGTTATTGCCTTAAATAATGCACTGCTATGGAACCCGATATGTATACTCAAGCTTCAAACGGCACTGAAAACTGTCACATGCCCTTGCTGTGATGAGTACAGCAGTAGCCTGAAGAAGTAAATGAGGTAGAACCGGAAAAACATGAAAACCTTGATTAAAATTCTTGAGTTCTGTTCCCTCCTGTTGTATCTTGCACACAATGTGTAATTGGTTTAACTCAGTTCACAGTTTCACTAACATTCCCTTGGAATGGAAACTCAATACTTCAATAACACACTTGTTTTGGTAGTAATGGCTATGGACAGAAGGAAGGCGAGTGGTCACACGCAAAGTGTTAAAATAATGAATGCAGGCTTTCACCTCTCTGTAGTCCTGTTCAAAGTGTCGCAACTGCAAACACTGTTCCAGTTTCAGATGGTGTTTTGACCAGAACTGCTCAAAGGCATTTTCTGTCTCGTCCAGCTGGGCTAACAGCCTTGAAAAAAACATACACACATACACACACACATGCACAACAACACACACACACATACACACACACACACACACACACATACGCACACACCCAAGCACACAAACACACAGCGGTAAAACAACATGTAAAAAGTAAAAATATAAAATATACAAATATTTTATGTGAAACCACTCTCTATTTATACTAGATTGAGATTTAGCTTTCAGTATGCAGGATCATCAGGACTTAGAACAAATAAATGGCAGATAATAAGCAGTATCACTGCTGACTGGAACATCCTTAGAACTAATCCCAGGAACAAAGAAAAGTAAAATAATTAGTATGCACACACAGTCTGGGCATGTCTGAGTCAACCATTAAGTGGCTCAAAGTATCCAGTCTACATTGTGTGTGCTGCAGGCTGGCCGGTTGTATAAATGGCGAAAACACATGGCAGCACTTTTATCATGTGTAATGGTTTAGCTGTGGGAGTTTTTTTGCGATCGAGAAAAACACCCTTCAGGGTCCCTTACCTTTCTACGGTGGTCTGGTTCTCTATTTCGTCTGGGTTGAGTTTGTGGCTCTCTGATTTTGCCGACTGTTCCTTTATACAACCTAGTAATGTCGTTCCCTGCTTTAGTGCTAGTTTCAATTCATCCTATACAAAAAGAACGAAAGAAAACATAGGATTATCATGTCATTTCTTGCACACAAGGCACACAATGTACATGTGGTGATGTAAGTGTAATCCAGTCTCTACTAGTACCTGTATGCATTCATATACACACATTGCACAAACAGGCAATGTTACATGCAATTCTTAGTCAAAAACTTCGATAGACACTCAAATAATTCCACATACATTCTCTATTGACATGAACGACCATCGTTTTTTGTGCATAAAATGTGCATGTGTGTGCGCACGTGCGTACGTATCTGTGTGCACATGTGTGTGTGCCTTCGTGCGGCTATCGTTTGTGCATGTCTGCTTATGTGTGTGAGCCGGCCTGAGTGGGTCTGTGTGTGTGTGGGGCCTACAATGCACCTTGAGCGTGGTGTGTTTCTCGGTGTGTGCGACCAGGAGTTCCTTGGTGCACGGTACGTCATTGGGCAGCTCCGTTTCGGCCAGGTCTGTGCCAAACTTCTGCAGCATCTTGGCTGTGGTCTTCACCGTCACTGCAAAGTTCTCGATTGCCTGCATCAGGTTGGGGTCGGAGGTCAACTTAAACCCCGTCTCTTATGAACCAGAAAGGCTGTTTCATTGAGGCTGCCAATCACATTGAACAAACCTGCCCATTAGTCTTTTGACTGTCAATTTCAAAATCCTAAACATTCAGCGTCTGTAGATAGTGTTGATTTTCCCTAATGCATTTAAAAAGCGATTATTGATGTTTCACTGTTAGCCTGCAGTCAATAGACCTGAGAAATTGAGCAATAATTGTGTTTTTCCTTCAGTCGGGAATAGCAGTGCACCCCAACAAAGACGCATTGTGGTGGACATGCACTTATCTTGGACTCACTGTGCGGTGGTGGATCCACTGACTGTGGCAGTAGTCCAGACTTCCTCCGAGCTCACAGGTCAGCTGACACTTATCCACATAGCCGTGCAGGTCTGACAGCGAGTTGAGCATTACGATCTGCAATTCACACACACACACGCACACACATGAACACAAGCACGCACACACACACATACAAACACACACATGAACACGCGCACACAAATAAATGCATAGAAGCTTATTAAGCAATCTGTCAATAATTGTCAAAACATTGGTATTTAGTTAAGAACGGCCTATAATAAAGAACATATAAAATGATTAATCTCAAAAGTAAAGCATACAAACGCATTATATGAAATTGATAATTGATATAGCATTACCACACAATCGTATTATTTTTGTTAAACCAATTAGCCTTTGTCCCAAACTTATAGATTTGGCTTATTATCCAGAAAGATAGAGAGCAGATGCTATAAATGTCAGCTCATTGGTATCGTTATTTATTTGTTTTCACATATTTATTAGTTTCACATATTTTGGCAAATGCCACCACAAAGGCGTACACTGTGTGGCTGATTATTGAAACTTAACAAGTCATTAAGTTGGGAATGGGTTTTGCGAGGGGAAGAACGGAGAAAGGCGGTGTACATGCAATTCATTTAATTTAGTTTTAAATACAGGATTGGCAGCAAAACATGCTTACCGGTACCTTCATTTTAAAGTCGTCCCTGTGCATCTTGATGCCAATGTCGGCTATGGTTCTCTGCAGGAACCGGGACGGCCTCAACACCAGCACCAGCTGAAGGTTCCCAGGAAACGCTCCCTTTGTAATACACAGGTCGGCCCGTCGATTACAATCACGTCTCCTAAGCTGTCCATCCATCCGGTTATTTATCCATCCATCTTCTTATCCATCTATCTATTCATTCCACGCCTCCATTCACTTGCGTGTTCATCTTTCTATCCACAGTATTTATCAATTCATCCATCAATTGATTCTTCCATCCATTCATTCTTCCTTCCTTTCATTTGGTCTACCGTCTTAGTGTCAGAAGTATCAACATAGAATGAATATTGAATATGGAAATGTATAAAGCTGAAATGTGTGTGTGTGTGTGTGTGTGTGTGTGTGTGTGTGTGTGTGTGTGTGTGTTGTGTGTGGTGTGTGTGTGTGTGTGTGTGTGTGTGTGTGTGTGTGTGTGTGTGTGTGTGTGTGTGTGTGTGTGTGTGGGGGGGGTGTTGAGTTGTGTGTGTGTGTGTGTGTGTGGTGTGTGTGTGGGTGTGTGTGTGTGGTGTGTGTGTGTGTGTGTGTGTGTGTGTGTGTGTGTGTGTGTGTGTGTGTGTGTGTGGTAGCAGAACAATGCTTACAGCTATCCTTGTGAGGGAGGCCTTGACAGACGTCCATTTGTCCTTCCTTCTGTCTATGATGATCACGAAGCCGATGCTGGCGGCGTCCAGGCTGCAGACAGTGAGGAGGAATCGAGGACAATTACCTAACCCATGTTTACAGTAATGACTCATAGAGAGAGACAGACAGACAAACGCCCTTTTTAATTGATGACGTGATGCAATGCCAATTAGGACATTCAAATACAGGAGATGGATGGATCGATGATGAACTGATGGATCTATGTTGGCGTGTTTGTTCATGCACTTGATACATTTCGGTTTTGAAATTATATCTTACCTGGGAATGCTTGTCAGATAGGTGACCACATTTAGGAAGTCCTCATCAGGCAGATCGGTAAAATCGGTGTACTCTGGGAACGTGATAATGGGGGCACCATCTTTGCCCCGCCCTCCTGCCAAAATTCATATGAAGCAATACATATGTTTTTTTTAAAGAAACATCCATGAAGACAGTCATCAAACCCATAGAGATGAGGTTTACTAATGCATGATTCCGTTTTTTTAATCCATGCTGTTTGCATACACTACTCACTAGATGGCAGTATTGAGCTTATTCATATTGGCTTTCAAGAGGTTTGTGAAAGGATAAAGTCGTCCATTGAAATACATTGATGAAAATACATTTGTCAAAAGTGGCAAGGGATTGAAGCATCAATATTTGTCAGACAGTATCCTTGAAATTAAAAAACTACATTATTTATAGCATCAACCGCTTTCAAATTTTTGTTATCATTTGTCTACTGTTTAATTCACACCTAAAGCCCATCTGCATTCCTGCAAGGTAGGCAGACAAACATTTGAAACTAGAAATGGGAGGGCCTTCAGCCCAAGGTCCCTGGGGAACGGTCAAACTTAAGCAATGACCCCACCTCAAAGCCGCCCGCCACTCATACAGTATAACACTCAATTTCCCGCAAAGAAAAAATCAGAATACACTCTTATATGTTTCGGATTGGCCCTTTGATTATGGTCAGACGCAAGCACATACATAAAAGTTCACTGTATTCACAAGGGCCATGGCAGGTCAACAGACTGGGCTTTTGCCATGTGGCAGTCCAGAAGGAAAGGAGGGAAATAAAAGACGACCGTCCTAAAACACCAACACAAAGTGAAGCTATTGCGGAGGTTGAATCCGATAACAGGACACCAAATACACCAGAATGTCATCAGGCGCTCTTTCCTGGTCTATGTGTCTTGGACGCTGACACAATGCAAACTCACACACACGTATCTCTACTCCGGAAAGAGCTTTGTTGATACTTTTCTTGTGAACCACGGGGTTAACTGTGGGGAATATTCCTAAACTGTGATATACTTCCTCTTCCATCCCCACTGCCCTGACTACACTAACCTAGTTAACAATCAGGGCTTATTATATTTTATTCTACTTTGTTTAACAATGCCTGATTCTGATTGGCTAGGAAGAGGTCATTAACCTGGCAGGTTTCCCGCTGACTTGTCGGTTGTACTTCTTGCTGACTGAGCACAGCGTCATCAAATAATAGATCAATACGCCGCTTGCATTTTTTTTCTATCACAGAAATTCAAGCATGAGGTCCATTGTAAAAATAAACCTTGTTTAAAAAGTTTCTAAAATGTGTCTGAAATCAATCGAATTCAGTCGATACATAATTCACAAGCGAGGTACAATGTAGCAACTACATTATTAAACTAGTGATCAGATGCAGCCTTGTGTGGTTGCTATAGAAACTAATTTGCTACAGCTGAGCTAACGTTATTCACCGTAGTTCTAACCATTGCAGCGTTTTTAAAAATATACTAATTCATTGTAAATTTTTATGTATTTGGAGTAGGGAACACATTTGAGGGCTGGTTAAAGAGCGAGGACTACGGAATGACAAAATCAAAAGACAAGGCCCAGGGTACCTGTTTCATTTCACCGTTTACCATTTTGTTGATTGATCGTAATAAAAGGGGACTTCTTTTTGAGGGAGATGAACTCAAACGGAGTTTACATATAAAAAGCATCATTCTATGAATGAGAAGAAGTATTTGAATTGTTTTATTATGTTGGCAAGCAAGAAGTAGAATAAACGGGATAATCACCTCAAGGCAGGGCAACAAACAGTTTGATATGCCCGGCTCGTGGAAGGGAAGCCGCCCACGAGCCGGGCATATCAAACTGTTTATTGCCCACCTCTCGGTGATTATCCATATTTAAGTGTAATATAATAACTGTGTTATATTGTGTCAGGATATTGTTAACCCCTTTTTACCAATTGGCCACTAAAGTGGACTGTCATGCACCTCAGGGTAAGTGCCCAAATATGCGCTTAGCAATAGACCAATGCTTTGTGCACTTCTTCCAGACTGATGTTAAGCTACTGGAAAACGATATGGCCCACAATGCACCACAATGTTGATGGTGATTGTTGATGTATTTAAAAATGTTCCTATCTTTTTTATGAGGGATGCTAGGAATTGTAATCATAAATTGTGTACATTTTCTGTGAAATGGCACAGAACACTTTACAGCTCACAACACAATATTTCATCAAGTGTGGCACAATCTCTTATCATTAGCAGTTATCAGAGTGGGTTGAATGGAATAAGCAAGAAAAAATGGGCTTGTGTGTTGTAGCCTGGAGAGCCAAGACTATCTGCCTGGCCATGAAATCAACCGGGCAATGAAAACCTCAAGTGTGACATCTGATCTAAATATAGACAGAGAGTCCTATGAGCGCGTGCACTCAGAGAGAGAGGAACCATCCGCCTCTAGTGATTGTCACCTACCTGACAGCATGGCAAACTGGCGATGCAGCTGCTCGATGATGTCCATAGCCAGCAGGGGTCTGATCTCCTGCTGCATGATCTCATCTGAGAGAGAGAGAGAGAGAGAGAGAGAGAGAGAGAGAGAGAGAGAGAGAGAGAGAGAGAGAGAGAGAGAGAGAGAGAGAGAGAGAGAGAGAGAGAGAGAGAGAGAGAGAGAGAGAGAGAGAGAGAGAGAGAGAGAGAGAGAGAGAGAGTGAGAGAGAGAGGTTAACACCATGCTAACATATGCTCAAAGCGCTTGTAAGCCCATGCACACAGAGGCCAAACTCCACAAACACAGATGGGTTCGATGATTGTCTTGCTACTGCTGTGATTTACCACAATACAATTAGCCGGGTTAGCAAAACTTAAAGGACCATACCAGTCTGGGTGATCAAACCATCGTCACTGTCTCCCATGGCTTCATTGAACATCCATTACCAATATCATTTGGCAAAACTACTTCCATGTACGGATTCCGTTGAAGGGCATTTAGCATATAAATTGGTAACGGAAATCTCACTGAAGCTAGGACAGACAAATACGATGGTTGGACCACCCGGATTTGCATTGTCCTTCTTTGTGTTTGTTCCTTTCTTTTCTTTATTCCTCTGCTTAAAAAACAACCTTATTAAAAATTCCATTCAGGATTTAATATCAGGCACATAAGAAATAAAAGCTAGAAATACAAACCCTGTTCCTGCGTGTCCAAGTGTTCTTATGGGATAACTTTATGATTCTAAAGATGAGTATGACCAGCCTTGTTTGTGTGTGTGTGTGTGTGTGTGTGTGTGTGTGTGTGTGTGTGTGTGTGTGTGTGTGTGTGTGTGTGTGTGTGTGTGTGTGTGTGTGTGTGTGTGTGTGTGTGTGTGTGTGTGTGTGTGTGTGTGTGTGTGTGTGTGTGTGTGTGTGCGTGCGTGTGTGTGTGTACGTATGCGTGTGTGTGTGTGCGTGTGTGTGTGTGTGTGTGTGTGTGTATGTTTGCGTCTGCGTATGTGTTATGACCCTACCCTCCTCTATCAATCACAGGGTCATCCTAAACCAGGGCTATTCAACCTCCTTAACAAGTGGGCCGAAAAGGAAAACCACTGGGGGTTCATGGGCCACACAGAGTAACACTACATGAATGAATCGCTACAAATAAATCGTACTTAAAGTAGTGTTAACTTAATATATATAGTACTACTACATGGAATAAACTTGTCAGACGCATTCCTTCCTTCTCTCACTTTTAATCGTATTCATTATAAAAGATTTTGTTCTCATTGTATTTTGGACACACAAATTTAGAATTTCAACACAATGTTGTTTGAATCATCACAAAACAGGAAACTACTGTACATATGAGATATTTTGAGGCCAGTGGAGTCCAGTGAGGAAAGATTTGTACTGCCTTGTTTGGCCTAGTTTGGCTCATCCTGAGACACTCAGGCAGCTTTCTTATAGGTCCCTTTGTTCTGATGTGGCATTCAGTGAGAATAGCTAGACTCACACGTGTCAGTTGAGCCAAACATTTGTCAGAATAAGTGATGCCAGTTCCTGATTGTGGGGTACTGATACTGGCTAGTATCACCAGCTATACACAGAAACCTGATTTGCATGCAACTATGTTTCTCCTTTATTTTATTTATATTTTGCATGCAACCTCTTGCGGGCCAGAAAAAAATTAAGAGGGGCCGCATTTGGCCCAAGGGCCGCTAGTTGAATAGGCCTGTCCTAAACCCTGAGGCACTGACTAGTGTTCAAGGAACACAACCTCTCTCTGTGGCGGCACAAGGAACCGATGGAGTACATACCATGAATACATTAGAAGAACCAACCCCACATTTTTGCTCCCTTAAGTAACAAGAGGAAGGGGGCAGGACCATAAATGTAACATTGGTGGATGAAGTTATAAGCATGATTATATAGTACAAGCATAGGGGTTTGGGGTAGGGGTAGTGGGCTAGTGTTATTTTTTGGTATTCTGGCTCACTTCTTGTTAGTTAATGTTACTCTGCCTTCTCCAATCCTTAGTAGCGCGTTAGGGTTGGTGTTTATTAAATACATTAGCAGGGGGCAGGTAATGTACCACCCCCTCTAGACCATTAGGTCTAGTAATTAGGTCTTAATTAAGTCCATTAACTGTCAGTTAAT
>OLKM01000149.1:367847-377847 GCA_900291075.1 Melanogrammus aeglefinus
TGGGTGGGCAAAGAAATATTGTAAATGCATAGTACACACACCAATCTCAATAAAATGTTAAACCAGTTTCATCATTTTGTCATAGGATCAAACACTCACTTCCTTGAAGAAAGCGAGAACTTTAGTATGTTATACGATCATTTACCATAGAACATTATTCGGGCATGGACAACATGGCTCTCCTCTGTGAATGAACAAAGTGGTTCTTTCATTAAGGTCCTCTCTCTACCATTCTCCTAATAATGTATATTGTATTGCCTCTCTGTTCTATTCTGGTGTCTTCTCTCCTTTTCCATGATCTCTAATCACGTGCAAACCTAAATCCACTTATCGAAACCTCAACACCCACAGACAATCATCGTTGGTGATTATGCTCTTTGGAAGCAATTTACAAGCTTCAGCTAAAGAAAGGTACATCATAGCTGAAAGGACCTTTAGGGTTTAAAACAAATGTAAAAGCTTTAACTCCAGACAAAGTGCTCAGAGAGTTTAATGTGTTAGTTGTTGTGGTATAAATATACATATTTATAGTTTATAGTTATTTTCTTTAGAAGGTAAAGAAAATTTACCTTGCAAATTTTCTTTGTGCATCTTTATCTCATGAAAACTGACCTTGTAAATTTTCTTTAGAAGGTAAAGAAAATAACATCTACCAATATATGTGTCTGTGATAAAAGAAAACTATAAATATTTATCTCAAGTGTAGACACAATGAATGCATTACAACTATAGAAATATACACTTTTTAGAGAAAATATTCTTTTAGCAGCACTTCGACAAATATTCTTGTCGAAGCCCGACAAAACAAATTCTTAAAATTCAGTTAACTTAATTAGTAAGTACCGTAGTAGTTGTAGTAGTACTAAGTGTTTTTTTTTAATAACCGAATTAGAAACGAATTAGAAAAAAAAAATAAACTAAACAATACAGATCTTATATGGCAGCAACTATAATCCAAGTCTGTTGATAATAGAACAGACACAAGTTTGGAAGTCAATTCAACAAAGCAGCAATAATGAGGAGAGAAAAGGCGTCCAACAGGGCTATGCTGTTGTTTGTGTGGTGCAACATGTGACCGATATAAACCCAAGACTACAAGCCCTGATAATCTCATGACCAGCGCTTGCAGGGATCTCTGTCCCTGAAAGCCGCAGTGAGTCACACACAAACTCATGTGCAAGCAAGCACACACACACACACACACACACACACACACACACACACACACACACACACACACACACACACACACACACACACACACACACACACACACACACACACACACCACACACACACACACACACACACACACACACACACACACAAACACACAGACACACAGACATACACAGACACTCAGACACACACACACACACACACACACACACACACACACACACACACACACACACACACACACACACACACACACACACACACACACACACACACACACACACACACACACACACACACACAGCCCACACATCTCTATTGACAAACATACTGCATTTCCAGTATTGCTATTGGGCAAAATTATGTTCAAAGAACAAAATCTTTGAGAAATTACAAAAAGGTTGTGTACTATTGGTGTATCAGACTGCTAGTATCTCTCTATGTGCATCTTTATCTTATGGATGGCCATGTGGCCAGGGGGGTGTTGCCAAAGAATCGGCTGTGGATGGGGAGGCCAGGTGGGCCTTGTTGGAGGAGCAGACACAGCTGTGAGAGATGAGCGTGATATAGAGAGGCAATATGAAACCAGTTTGAATTGGATTGGATCTCTCTTGCACTGAGGCTGGGTGCTTAGGGTAACTCTAGATTCTTTGAGTATAGGCGGAGCCTTTTAAGGCTATCGCTATTGGGTTATCCCTAGGCGTGAGCCGTAGCACTGAAAAATTGCTAATCCCCGCCCGCCAAAAGCGTGGGCCTCAATCACGTCCGCGGGGCCTCAATCACATCCGCAGTCCGCAGATATACGCGGGCGCCGGCGGACATTCTGCTCCCTATAAACAGCTTTCTTCAGCTATTTATAGCACAAAGAGGCCGACACTTAAAAGGCTGTGCCTATACTCATAGAATCTAGAGTTACAATACGTAACTATCGTTCTATGTCGTATAAGCTTCGCCTTTTAAGGCTATCGCTATTGGGTTAAAAGTGCGAAGCACGATATAGTCTATGCCTCATTGGTCCCAATCAGTGCCAGAAACACAGATACATATGCGCTAGTATCATGCGTCAGACGTAGCATAACATACGTCATGCGTCTAACAAGAAGGGGCTACAGAGAGTGCAGACAGGTCGCTCACTCTCTTAGCTGACGTCAGGGCCAGCAGCAAAGCTGTCTTGGCTGACACAAACTTGAGGGGCGCCCGGTCAAGAGGCTCAAATGGGGCTTTAACCAGTGTTCCCAAACTCGCTCCATATCTGATTGATCAGATCGTGGTGCAGAGTCCAGTCTCCTGGTTGGGGACCCCCCCTCGACATTATGTCAGCCCCTCTGTTCAGGACACCGGGGATGTACGCTGCTCTGATGGAGAGCAAGTGTGTGTGCGCCCAGCATAACAGCTGTCTCGCTATGCTCAGCAGCTGTGCCGAGTGCACGCCCCCGTGGTGATTTATGTATGCTGCTGTCGCCTTGTTGTCTTTCAACACAGTGAGGAGCTCCAATGCGTTTATATGCATGGTCACGGGGGGCGGCCAAACGCCGCCCACTAAGTGAAACTCGTATGTTCCTCCCCAGCCCGACAGAGAAGCATCCGTGAACACTGAGATGTGTGACGTTGCTCTGCCCAACAGCACCCCTCACACGAGAGTTCGGGGATGGCCCCAGTGGATCAAATCGGGGCCCACTGATAGGGGAATGGTCACTTTGCGCCGCCGTTGGCACACTGGATCGATGCGCAGGCGAGAAAACCATCTCTGCAGCCGCCTCATGTGAAGCAGCCCAAGTGGCACCACCGTGTGAGCGGCTGACATCATGCCCAGGAGCCTCATGACAGAGAGGGCTGTCACAACGCTGCCCGGGGAACAACGACGGAGGAGAGACCACAGCGTCTCCATCCTCTGCTGTGAGAGCCGTGCAGCTGAATCCAGCTCTACCCCCAAATACATCACACTCTGTGAGGGGAGGGGGGAGCTTTTCTTCCAATTTATGGTGAAGCCTAAATTCGACAGGTGAATTACCAGCTTTTTTGTTTGAATAGCTGCTTCCTTCTTGGAGTGAGCCATCAAAAGTAGATCGTCCAAGTAGAACAGTACTCTCATTCCTGTTGCGTGCAGCGGCTGGAGAGCCATCTCCACACACGCAAGGCTGCCTTTGTAAAGGTAATGAAGGGCTGGCTTGATCAATAATGCAAGGTTTATTGACGGCCTGCCTATATGCAGCGAGAGATGCGTGTGAAACAGTTATGGCCGAGCCGATAGGCTCCGGCGTTATCTGGGGTGTAGGAAGAAAACAGCCGTCTTTAGTAAAGAGGTGTTTCTCGCTGTCACACGCTTCTCCCTCACCCCGTAACTGCCTGCGCCAGCGCTTGAGGGGCTGGGCATCGCCCCATGAGCCCGCTGCCTGAGGCCATTGCTGGCCGCTCACTGCGATGGAGGCGGGCGGGGCTGGTAAGCCTGGGGGCCAGGAGGAGGTGCCGCCGGCGGCGCCGTGACAGTGGCTGTCGGGGGCCTATGGCGGCGACCGGGTGGAGGCGGAGGGCGGGAGACGTGTCTCCGGAATTCCTCTGCCTCCTCGGAAGCAGCCTGCATGTCATCCACCATAGATGACAGACGGGGCCTGAACAGCTCGTCCGGGCTGATGGGGCACTCCAGTAACTGTCGCCTCATCGGCTCAGGGATGCTGGGGGTCTGCTGCAGCCACAGGTTCCTCTGTATGAGGTGCTGCCATGCCGCCGTCCGGGCCACTGCCACCGCGCCGGTGGAGCTGAGGCAGAGGATGACACCGGCGGTTTTCGCCACGTCGACTGCCTGTTCAGCCAGACGATGAGGGTCACCCGCCATGGTGGAGATGTTATGTGCCAGCAGGGCGATGTAATTCATAACAGCCTCTTGCTGCATCATACACCAATGCGCTCAGTCTGTAAGCTTGGCCGTCAGCTTGGTCTTTGGGAGTGGGGCAGCTGTCCCTGACCCCCGGCTTCAATCCAAAGACAGCACACAGATCGGAATCCAGCGGTGATACCGCCCTGTAACCCCGGTCTGTCAGACCCTCCGTCTTCGTGAACTGGATGAATGTTTTCACAGGGGCCCCGAGCTTCCCGGGCTCCGCCGCAGCCCCACTGAAGAACGGGCTGATGGCGGGAAACATCGACCAGATCGGGTCGAGACGGGCGGGGCGTGTCGCGGGCCTCGACCCCTCCAGATGCCATCCAGCCAGTCCGGGCATTGGGGGACCTGAGGCATGGGCACCGCAAGGCCAAGGTTTGCGGCTGCCCTGGCGATAATGCCCGGTAACTCTGCCACCAAAGCTCCAACCACTGGAAGTGACGTGGCGGCAGAGACGGGCAACGCTGCTGCCCCGGGCCTCTCCATTCGGAGAAGGGAAGCCGGGGGAGACGCCCCCTCCTCATCACGGTTGAAGTCGTCCGACTCCGAGCTCACAAGGAGAGAGAGGGCATCATCGAGCGGAACAGTAAAGTCGTTGGCCCATTCAGCAATGGCGGCGACAGTGTCGGCTCTGCGCTGTCTGTCGTCCGACGGCAGCAGCGCCGCACGATGCCGACACAGACAGAGCCGCGAGAGTGCCAAACCGGCATGTTCATGCCCAAGGCAGCCCTCGCACACCTCATGGACGCCGTACGGCAAGATGTAACCCATGTTACATGGCTAGCAGATGCGGATTCGTCTTCGATTCCACAATATCTATTTATTTACTTCAGTATGCTACAGGATCGTCCTGAAGAAAATGGGAGCAGAACGTCTTCCGGCGCCCGCGTATATCTGTGAGCTGCGGATGTGATTGAGGCCCCGCGGACGTGATTGAGGCCCACGCTGTTGGTGGGCGGGGATTAGAAATTTTTCAGTGCTACAGCTCACGCCTAGGGATAACCCAATATCAATAGCCTTAAAAGGCGAAACCTATACGACATAGAACTGACGTTGAATGCAGAAAAGGACGTTTTGTGTTTATACAGGTTTAGCAGTTTCTTTTGTTTGGACTATTGTATATATAAAAAGTTTCCCCAGTCTGTACTAAAGCGATTAACAGGACATTGAGACAAAATCTAGGTCGTTAATGAATGATTTCAAAACATTAAAGAGAACCACTTGTGTCACTTTGAGCTCATCCTGAAGCTGATTCAAAGTCGAAGGGCAAAATAGCTGAAGATTGGTCCATGTGAGGATAGAGCAGCTACAATGATTGCAACCAACTGAATATCTTCCCTCACTTCTCCCGTTTCAACGATTAAGGGGAAGCTCCAGTGGCCTGTCCTGGTTGTTATTGCGGAAGGATTTCATCATCAAGGACAGCTTCAAGTAGCCAAGTGCCAAGTGAAGAGGTCCCTTAATAGATTTAAATTATTTCGGTTTTTAGTCTGTAAAAATATTATAGCTTACAATTAAGATATTGGTTATTATTTAATATTAAATCAGTTTTTTCTAGTGTAGAAACATGGTGGTGAAACATGACGGGCTCCTTGGAAGAGGACCTTATTTTCATGGGATTATACGCTAATTTAAACATACTTAAGAACATTATATTCCATTTTTGCCAAGTCCCTCTGCTAGATGCCACTAAATTATACACACTGTACCTCTAATCCTAAATGCATAAACGGGTAATGACACCTCAATACGGTTTTCAGAACAGACAGACACACACAGTATCAACAAAAACAGCAACAACGACAACATCATAAACAGCTGGTGTTATTTTGGGTCTTGATGGTTCTTCACAGTCCAGAAGGGGGGGGGGGGGGGAAGTGGGGGGGGGGGCGGACAAACTTCTCAGGAAGAAGGCGTCAGTGCCAGAGGACAATCAGAGGATGTGTAACAGCAGGAACATTTAAGCCACTGATAACAGGACTTGAGCTCTCTCTCTCTCTCTCTCTCTCTCCTCTCTCTCTCTCTCTCTCCTCTCTCTCTCTCTCTACTCTCTCTCTCTCTCTCTCTCCTCTCTCTCTCTCTCTCTCTCTCTCTCTCTCTCTCTCTCTCTCTCTCTCTCTCTCTCTGACACACACAAACATGGATAGATACTGCTTCAAGCATTTGCAATGATTATGGAGCATATACCCATACATTCTGTACGTGGTAGTCATCACAAAACACTGCTCTAGTAATCGCAGCCTTCTTGAACTCAACCAAAGGTTTCAGCAAAGTTGTGAGGGAGTTAGATATTAGTATGGTGGGTGCATGCCTTACCCTGATTGCTCCTGACGAGCTGGCTGTTGCCCTGTGTGGTTAACTCCACCGTCCGTGTGTGAATGTGTGAATGAAGTCACTTTGGATAAAAGCGTCAGCAAAATCCCCTAAATATAAATGTAAATGAAACAATATCGCTACCGCAAAAATAATTAAAGATAGCGATAGAGGCCATGGGTGTCAAAAGTGGTGTGTATATGTGTGTCTATTTGTTTTTCTTGACCTTAACCTTAACCTTGGGGGGGGGGGGGGTTATAGTCAATGTTTGGTGGCCTTACAGGAAGCCCAAGCCCCCCCCCCCCCCCCCCCCCCCTGTGGGCAACACTCTGTTTTCACTTGTCACAGTGAAGGATTACCAGAATAATGGGGAAAAACCAAAATAAAGTCAAAGCTTCTGTATGCTAGGCTCACACTACGCTACATGCTATGTATAAGCAGAATCACCATGCTACAATACCCTTGTAATAGTTGTAAGATACCCCGCCTAAATAAAGGACAAAATAATAAGCTGGAGGTGTTGAGAGCGTACTCCTCTGTATGCTGGTGGTGGTGATGGTGGTGGTGGTGACGGTGGTGGTGGCAGACTCACAACACGCCCTCAGAAACCAGGAGTAGGACTCCATCTCAGCGGTGGAGATGTGCACGGTGGTGTAGGCGCACGCCAGCTGTCCACAGTACGGACACCGGGACGGCACGCTCCGGTGGAGCAGCACTCCTTGATAATCCATCTTCACCTTATTCCCCTCTACACTTTACAGCAATCTCTCTCTATCTAGCTCTTCGCATATCTATCTCTCCATTTGACAGACAGACGGACAGACAGACAGACAGATTGAAACACAGACACAAAAGATGGAAAGACAGCAGACGGATAAATAGTCAACTGATCTTTCAGAGTGCATCCATTTCGTTGACGTCCATTTTTCTCTGCTGCGGTCGTGCCCTCAACAACACACATACACACACGCAGATAAACAAATTCAATAAACTAGTATTTCCCCCTGCAGCATATCTACTGCGGTTACCGCATGCATCCCCCACTGAGAACTAGCAAGGTGCCTCTCAACTCCACAGCCCCCCTGTACTCCCACCACACACTCTCTTTCTATCTCTCTCCCTCTGTCTCTCTATGTCTCTCTGTGTGCTTCTGTCTCTCTCTCTCTCTCATCGTCGTCCTAATCTTTGTACCTGCCAGACACCAAGCCTATTAGAGACATCCGATTATCCCCACACATCCCTACACACACACACACACACACACACACACACACACACACACACACACACACACACACACACACACCACACACACACACACACACACACACACACACACACACACACACAAACCTGACTCAGACAAGTGACTCATCTAGTACAGCTTGTCTATATTACATGACCACCCGTATTTTTAGCTGATTTACTTTCAATCTAACCTTATTCTATTTTGTTTGAGATATAGATGTGTCTACAGAATGGTCAATTTGAATTACAAATGTACCAAACATTTTGCCACAAAGTCTCTCAAATTGCAAAATGCTGTTACTCTCTGTATGGGAAGCATTTGAATTAACCGACCATTAACTGAAAACAAGAGTTTGTTGCCAGTTAAATTGTACCCGTAAGCTTGATTGTCTTTTACAGATCCTCAACCTGTATGCATTGTGGCAAACGGCAGTGAGGAGTGAGGGGAGTGTTGTATCTGGCAACCTGTTGGCTAAACTCCCATGCCTTAAATGGACTTCCTACCTGTAACGATGCAAGCCTGAGGATCATTATGTAGGAGGCTACGATATGGGAGACCCAGAGCAAGGGCTAGCCAACTACAGACAGCAACTGTGGGACCTTCTGGGAGTACTGTACCAATGCCGACGAGAGAGAGACTGATGAAAGTACCATTGGATTGAGTAGGGATACGGACTGTACCTTAACAGAGGTGGATGACCCTATTCCCACCCTGATGCTTTTTGTTTACACGGTAAATAAATCACCTTGACTGAACTGCTCTGTGTGTTGTGTGGTTTTATCGTTCAACTTAGTGGCGTGGAAACCCACACCCACTGACAAGCTACAACATGTATATTATAATTTCTCTCCTCTAATAAAAAACAGTTTTTCAACCTGTTTTATGAATACCACTGGTGGCACACCATGGTACTGCAAGCAGTATGTGGGATTTTAGTCTTGACACATTTACAATAATCAAAACATGTATTAAAGATAATTCGACATACTATATTATAATATATTTCAGTAAATGTAGCATTATGGCTTATTAATAAAAATGAATGGTGCTTTGTGCATTGCATCATATGTTTCCATCGTAATGTTTTCCGTTGAATTTTTCTGTTAATTTGTGTTTGCTAAATAAACACAATGGGAGTCTTAGCAGCATTGCTGTACTGTTCTCACTGGCAATGGCCTTCTTGCAGTAATATTTGTATTATGGGGCGCTGGCACTCTTTACTGCTGCCTGGGAGTCTATGTTTCCCCATTTCCCTTTCACCATTTTGATATCAAGGACATGTTGACAATTAAGCAGTACACCTAGAGTAAAATGTTTTGGCTGGGTATGAAAGTATCGTCTTTAACAATCGAAATTCCTCAAAAGGACTTTCATTCGAGCACATTATTTATGACACAAAAGTGTTCCAAGTTGGGCTGCCTTGAATCACATAGCCAGTTACACAAGCACACTCTTATTTTAAGACCAACGCCAGACTATAAGGGAAGTAAGACATTCTGGTGGTTTGTATATGGGGTCTCATTCTACTGCTTGCCAACACTTTGACACACACTTTCATGTGATATCAGTCAGTCCAGCTCAGGGTACTGCATCAACCAATTCCTACATCCTGAGAAAGAGGAACCAACATATCCTTCGGACATTGGTTATTCCAAAATATTATATCATCCTCACTCACAAGGTAGGGAGGGAATACACCAAAACAGACATTGCAACATTTCAGCCTCTGCTTTGCTGTGGCAAATGTGGTTTCTCAAACCTGCACATTATCACATTCCTTGGGGTCTCACGTAGCGGTTTAGCAATACTGTGTTAGCTCACCGTCACAACTGGAAGGCCTCAAGTTCCAAAAGCCTCATGAGCTGAAACAAGCTAATGACTTGCTCTACTCTATTGGCTCCCAGTTAGAGAAACCTATGCACAACCCTCCTAAACACACGTTACTGGGGCGAGTTGCACAGAACCGCTGCTTGGCAACCGCCCCTAGCTGTGTTACAGGGTCATGGGTTAAATTCTCAGATACAGACAAAATACTCTACTCTACATGAAGCGCTCCATACGCAAAAACCTTGTTTATGTGATGTTCACTGAAATAGAAGGATAACTTGCATATTGTGTTGGAGCGATAAATAAGTGAACGTTTCAAACAATCAATCATTCATTTAAATAAAAAGTAGAAGAAAAGCGATGAAATACTTTTACTTACACATTACAGATCCCATGGTGATGGTCTACTAGGTCCAACCCGGACCCGGGCAGGTATTGTGCACAGTCACACGGGTCAAGCTGATCGCCCCTCCCTCAGCTTACAGGAACCGGGGCTCCAACATGCCTCCCATGCCTACGAGTACCACTCAAAAACACATAGCCATGGCCACCCT
>OLKM01000149.1:385347-425347 GCA_900291075.1 Melanogrammus aeglefinus
ACACACACACACACACACACACACACACACACACACACACACACACACACACACACACACACACACACACACACACACACACACACATGCAAAACACGCTAAATTAAGCATTGGGCTAGGACACATACACCTGCTTTACAGATGCTATCAGCACGGGGACGAGGTAATGCTGAGGGAGCAGGTGATGGGGCCAGGGGTAATATTGTTATATTGTTGCAGGGTTGAACTGGGATGATCATTGTCTATTCCTCTCTCTGTAACACCTACCCTGTGTAGGTGTGACAGAGAGAAGAATAGACTATGAGTTGAAAGGGTTTAATGGATGGTCTCAATACTGCTTAACAATATTAATCATAAGAATCTTTGGGTTGGCCAGCATTGAGGTTGGCTGAGAGGAGCCTAGTGCTGCACAGAAATATCTCGATATCTTTGGTTCTCTCACTCCTTGTCGCTCTCTGCTATAGTTTCATCTAGTTTCATCTTCAACACCAAATGCACTGCCTACAGATTACTGGACAACTGCAGTCTGGTCTCTATATTGGTTATTATTTACTCAAACTTAAATCGGTGATGTTTTTGGTCTTTGCCTGTGTTGTTTAGATGGGCTTCACCTATCACGTAACCTTTATCTAACCGTATTGTGCTATATGACTATTCATATATCTTCCTAGCTCCAACTGAACTGACATCCAAGAATGACCATAATAAGATACAATGAATATTTCACATCTCAACATACTGGGGAACAGCTTGTAATATCACAAAATATTAGTATCTTAGATAGGAGAGATTCCCTGCTGGGAAATTCAGGATATAGTCTTTAATATATTTAAAACTTCTTGAAATAGCATAACCTCATAGAAAAGCATTTGAAATGTATTTACTTTTGTTTGTATTTTCATGTTACATGCAGAATCTTTCTTTTGTATTGTGCTTTAGAAAAGAGGTAAACTAATTAAGTATACCGTGTTGTTTCACAGAGCTGGATAATCCAAGCAGTGCTTGGCAGTAGTTTAATAGATCCTCGAGACAAACTTCATTTAGCTGTCCTGCAGTAGACGTTCTAAAACAGCACAAGTGAGCACCCTGCTGGTAACATGGCCACTAACGTGGGGTGAGGTCAAAAAAGAGACAATAAATAGACAGAGGACTTTATGGTTGAGAGGACATCCAAAGGGTCCAAGGGTGCACAGAAGGAGGGTGTGAGGTGCAAAGATAAAGTAATGAATGTTTGAATGGTTTTTAAAAAAAAACTATTAAAATTCGAGAGAGACGCAGAGAAATAACAGGGAAAATAAATATGAATCTTGAAATTAAATGTATAGTGCAGTTTTTTTTCCCACCATTTTGTATTTTGAAATTAAAAACAGAAAGATACAAAGGCAAACATGCATGTCCCCTTCTTTTATTGGTGACAACTGCAGCCATTTTTTAAGAGCCACCATCCGACATGAGGCTTACTCCCCCCCCCCCCTGCTTGTAAAATCAATGCCCGTCGTCTATCGTCTATCCCAGTTTCTATGGTAACGCTGCGTGTGGCGCAGCCCTCCCCCTCCCCCTCCCCCTCCCTCCATGCAGGAAGTGCCCGGGAGAAGGAGGCAGTCTCTGTGACAGTTTCCAGCGTGGCACAATAACCTACTTCCCTCGTACGGAAACACACGGACGCAGGGCAGTGACGGAGCAGAGCAGGGGAAGGGGGAGGGGGGGGAAAGGGGAGGGACTGGAGCAGAAGAGGAAGATGGGGAGGAGGGGGGGTGGGGGGGGGAGAGATGGAGAGCAGCAAAGGGATGGGAATGCAGAAGAACGGAGGAGGAAAAGGAAGAGAAGGGCATCAAGAGAGGGGAATCAATAAAGAGAGAAATGGAGAGCGTCCCGGGGTAAGGGAGAAGAGGAGGAGAGAAAGGGAACAAGGACGGAACAAGAGGAGGGAAAAGGGGACCAGAACGAGGAGGATGGAATGAGGGCAAAGAAAGAGATAGATCAATGGAAACACGAGGATGAAATGGAGAACGTGGAGTAATACTGAATCCAACAGGATTTGATATGAATGTGTACTATGTGTAGATGAGGTATACAATGCTAACAAGGCACTTATGCGTAAATATGGACAAATGTAATGATGTAAATTAATTTAAAAAACAATGTAATTCATTTGATTTAGACTTGAAATATATGATTACATTTGTTGTGCACTCATATGACATTCTTCCGAGGAATCCCCTGACCAAAGTCATGGTTGGACATCTACTAAACGTTGTCAGGTCCAATATCTACATCATGAGATGACTTTAACCGCCTTGTGCACCTTTTCAGGAAGCAATGAATAGGTGCGTTCTGAGAATAGCCTCTCAAGCAATCCAGTCCCAGCTAGCTAATGCCATAGCGACCTTCATTTAAACCTTATTTATGACCCCTGGTGGGTAGGGCTCTTCCTCTGCAGCCGTAAAGTAGGTCCATGGAAATCACCTGCAGTTTCCTCGAGCAGTGGGACAGTGCGCCAAGGTAATCCACAGCACACACATGCATACACACACACACACACACACACACACACACACACACACACACACACACACACACAACACACACACACACACACACACACACACACACACACACACACACACACACACACACACACACACACACACACACACACACACACAAAAACGAGCACAAAAAAGCATTTGCAAATGCAACTATAACCGTCTTAATCAAACTACAACCCTATAGGCCGACAGACAACATCAGACACAGACCCCATCTCGACTACTACATTTCGCCAGGGCTCTCCCGCCCACACACTCTCTCTGGAGAGAGATAAACCAGAAGGATTTCAGGGCCTGACCACATAGAAGGAATACACAGTGGTTGAGGAAAGGGATGCGCTTGTATGTGTGTATGTGTGTGTGTGTGTGTGTGTGTGTGTGTGTGTGTGTGTGTGTGTGTGTGTGTGTGTGTGTGTGTGTGTGTGTGTGTGTGTGTGTGTGTGTGTTGTGTGTGTGTGTGTGTGTGTGTGTGTGTGTGTGTGACTTACCGATGTGAGTGATGACACACTCCACCCTCTGTAGCAGCTCCTGTACGGACATCTCCTCTTCTCTCAGCCAATACAGCATCTCAGGGAGAGGGTCGCATCCACCGCTAGTACGTCTCTCTCTCTCTCTCTCTCTCCCACGGGCTCCCTCTCTCTCTACCACGCCTCCTCGCTCTTTTCCCCTTACCTCGTCGTTCTCACCGCCTCGAGTCCCTCACCCCACCCGCGCGTGTGTGCTGAACTCTACTGTAACGTTTATTTTTCTCTTTCGCTCTCAGCTTCCCTCTCTCTCTCTCTCTCTCTCTCTCTCTCTCTCTCTCTCTCTCTCTCTCTTCTCTCTCTCTCTCTCTCTCTCTCTCTCTCTCTCTCTCTCTCTCTCTCTCTCTCTCTCTCTCTCTCTCTCTCTCTCTCTTCTCTCTCTCTCTCTCTCTCTCTCTTCTCTCTCTTCTCTCTCTCTCTCTCTCTCTCTCTCTCTCTCTTCTCTCTCTCCCTTGCAGGTTTTTCTCAGGTTAACAGTTTTACCACATATATGTGGTAGAAAAATATTACTAATTATAGTTCTTTCTTCCTTTTTGCATCCTGGGCATTCTCTCTTGATATTTCTCTTTGCCTTCTATTAAGATATTTCTTTTTTTTTTTTCACTTCCTTCGATTAGATAAATTCTCCTCTCAGAATGACAACATCCATAAAGCGCCAGCCATCCGGTGATGCAGCCACTCCCAGGTAGACTCCCAGTCAGCCAATCAGTCAGCCAGCCATCCAGCCTGTCTGTCCATTGAGCAAGTCACTTCTGAATGGGAGGGATTATCTCCATAAGCCCGTAAAATATCCTTCCATAAAAAAAGTCTGAAAATATAATGGCTCAGTGAATAAAAACCCTAGTAGAAATGTTCATCCTCTTTGTGAGTATCAGTCCAGCGCATGCGTCATCGTAGGATTGATTCAACACAGCACCAGGAAGAGACGCCTGCCGGGGCTGGGGGTTATTGTGTTTGCACTACTGAGCTATACTGATGCTCTTGTTCAGTCTGATAAAGAGCTGAGTCACAAGGCAGGAGCGAATCAGAGGGCTTCCACACCTGCCCCTGGGAAAACAAGGAAGAAAGGGGGAGGGATGGGGAGAGAGAGAGAGAGAGAGAGAGAGAGAGAGAGAGAGAGAGAGAGAGAGAGAGAGAGAGAGAGAGAGAGAGAGGAGAGAGAGAGAGAGAGAGAGAGAGAGAGAGAGAGGAGAGGAGAGAGAGAGAGAGAGAGAGAGAGAGAGAGAGAGAGAGAGAGAGAGAGAGAGAGAGATGGAAAGGGGGAGGGGAGTGCTAATGAGTAAAAGAATATGGTGCCTGGAGCCAGACATGGACTGGAATGGACTGAGGTATTGTCTGGTTATATGGTATATGTATCTGGTTAGTCATTGTCGTGGCAAATTCTTTATGAGATATTGCCTCTAGCGCAAATGAAAAAGAAAAAAAAAACAGAATACAATGCAATATTTGTAGACCATTAACCTATTTTAATGTATGCTAGTCTCATATCTAGCAGAGTGAGCCCAGCATACAGGTTCACAGAGCTATTTAAACAGTTTCATGCCCTCCCCACAATGCAATTGTCAATGATAAAATCATGGAAATGTTAACCTAAAGGACAGAGTTGCCTGTGTTCTCAAAAAGCCAAAGAATGCATAAGGGGATCCCTGTTACCTTGTGACCGGTTTAACCCTAGGCACAAATGTTATCGTTAGATAACACTCAGAACAGGAAGGTTGGGTAGACAATGCAAATTAAGCTTCAATGATTAAAAGTAACCAACAGATGGATTTTTCCATCACATCATTTAGAATGTATTTTAAAAATAGAGACACATAGTGTAACGTTTGTAAAGCTACCACAAGAAGTGGTAGCTGTATACAATTGTCATTGTTATTATTATAACTAGTGCGAGTAACACTCAGATAATGTAGCAGTATGCTGCATATTACTAATCCAACTGGAATGAATATTAATTTACTGTAAAATAATGTTGACACACATCCTTATGATGGATGCAAATATAATAACCCATATCATTTCATCTAAGTGTAAAATAATTAATGCTAAATCCGAATGTTTATGGCTTTAGCGATTGTAACCCTCACGAGGACGTTTTAAACGGTCAGTCGAAACCGGGAGAGCGCAAAACAAACACCTCCACCTGCTTCCGTTTCACAGTGTCAGCCTTCTCGACTCATTCAGTCCTTCACAAGTCATCTCATCTCTTGCTCTCACTATCTCTGTTCCATGTTTTGGTGAAAGCTGATTTGCGAACAACGGGGCATTATCATCTGTCTATGCCCAATACCCTCGGGACCACTGCCTGGGAGAAGACCATTAGCAGCAGCCATCTGCGTCTTGCCCATCCCTCACAGAGTTACTTATCTCCTCTCTCTGCCAACCTATTCATGTCCTGCCGAACGCTGCTAGACAACAGGAAATGAGGGATGTATGTCAATGACTCATTGATGTACACGCCTTAATAATGTTTTTTTGTGTAGTCCCATTTGTCGGTATCTCTGTAAATTTATACTTGCGGTAAGGCTTAGGCCTAGGCCTACTTGTTATTATTTTTGCTAAGTTTTATAGACCCACACAAATCGTTGAACTCCGCGCTTTAAAAAACGTTTCCCTTATTCAAACGCAAAAAAAAAAAGATGTGTACAAGATACGTACAAGATGAATCCAAAACGATACGATAACAACACGGAGGCGAACGAGAGACAGCCTCAGCACCGACGGCTTGTGATTTGGACGCAACATAAAATCGTCAGCGGAAGTGATCTTTGTTCAGTTGGCGGGAAATTCTGGCATTACCATTACACATGTCAACACAAGTACCCACGTAGACAGCGGTACTTTATACTATACAGCGATAGGTTATCGAACAGGTTACTTGCACTCAAACTACTCGAACGTTAACGTTTATTGGATTATTGTGGTTTGTCACAACACCCGGGGTTTAAGGTAAGAACATCCGAAACACCCCTTCGAGTGGGTTTATGCAGCTAGCATGTCAGCGACACGAACTGCTCGGATCATGTAAACTGTTCAATAAATCGAGTTAAAAACAATACGGAAATGAAACTGACTTAAATTACTCTTCTGTTTGTGTTCTACTATAATCCAGCGTTTTAATATATCGGTTGCTTTGTAAACCACTTCGTAACTTCATCAAATTTGAAATAGTATTAAAGTTACAGTTTATTTATCCTGCAATGATACAACATTTAAAGCAACATATAACACGCCCATTGTAATATAATAAGTGGTCTCATGGAATGTGCCTGTGTCGGACAGACAGGTGGAGCCATGCAGGCCTTTTTGAAAGGTACGTCTGTCCAATCGAGCAAACTCCAGAAGGACAAGGGAGCCCCGGGTACCAGCACAGAGAAGAGGGCCCGACCTGTCCCTTGGGTCGAGAAATAGTAAGTGCCAACAGCAGAGATGTATATTTATGTTTTAATGTTTTCTGAGCTCTATTTTATGATTTTATTTTATTGTCAAGTGTGTTGAATTGTAGGTAGTTAATAAGTCTGTCGTAGTAAAATATAGGCCATAGCTTGTTTTTTTTTTCTTCAATAAAATTTATTCATTTCGAGTTGAATGGAGCTGTGCACATTTGCTCACTTTGTTTTGCAAAAAAGCAACCTTTCTTACTGAAAAATCCAGTAATAAAATGAGCCAGTGAGAAATTGTAACTGAAGACCGGAAAAAAAATACCTCTGCAAAAACTCACACTGAACCCCTTCATGCACCTGCTCTAAATAAGGAAGATCTGCCTTGTCTGACCTCATTTCCTAACATGACTTCACAGCAGGCCAAAGTGTGTGGATGAAGTTGCTTTTCAAGACGAGGTGGTAGCAGTATTAAAGAAATCTTTGGAAGGGGCAGATGTGAGTACCGGTATATTCCAATTCTTGCATGCACATTTACACACGTTTGCAGCTGGTTCACAACAGATACTGTCAAGTTATTACGATGGGAGTTAAGGAATGTCACTAAACATGTGTGATAATTTTTTTCTCCAGCTGCCCAACTTGCTATTCTATGGTCCTCCTGGAACAGGAAAGACCTCTACCATCCTCGCAGCATCCAGGGAACTCTTTGGGTGAGATTGCCACCGTTTTGGCTAGAGGGGAAAAGACATCCCCAGCAGTTGATGACCCATTTCTTTGTATGTGTCCCAAATATCTGTGTTATGACGCCGAAAATAATATTAATGGCACAAAAAAATAACTGAAACCTTAGCATCCCTGGGCATAGAGATACATAATCACGGCCATTATCATTGTGTCGTCTGACTATTGGCATCCATTCATTACTCAAGGTTTATACTGTGTCTTCTGTTATTGTTATGATCTTAAAACGAGGACAGTCCTTGGTAATCTCTCCTTGAGTTCATACAAATAAAATGTTGATGATATATGCGTTTACATTTGCAAATCAATATTTAGGGCCTACGTAAGTTCGAATGTCTGTGTCTCCTCCCTGACCATTTGTTCCTTTTTGTTTTGTAGTCCCCAGCTGTACAAACAGAGGGTGTTGGAGCTGAATGCCTCAGATGAGCGTGGCATCCAGGTGGTCCGCCACAAGGTCAAGAACTTTGCACAGCTCACCGTGGCTGGAACACGCACAGAGTAAGAAGGTTTACACTCAACGGCTGACCTGTACCAGTGGATGTAGAGTAGGGTTGCCGCGGTGTGGACATTTTCACGAGTAATACACTCGTGTCAACACCGGTATAAACGGTATATACTTTGAAACTAGGTCAACCGCCATCTTCTCCGTCAACTCTCCTCTCACACTCGGTGACAGCAGCGTGTTATAACGTTCTATATATAATAGTATAATATAATTGTATAGATAATATCACGGCCAAAAGCTCTGCGCCTCCGGATGGCCGTAGCGCGGGGAGCTCTCGTAGGGATTGGGCTTCGCGGGGTTTGTTTACCAGCCTTGCTATGGTTACCGGTCTTGTAAGGAAGCGCGCCAATTCTCTTTCGCACAGAGCAGAACTGTGGCCTATTCTACACATTTTAATTTTCTTAATTATACTCTAATTATTATAATTATATTATATAACTTTTATTTTATTACTGAAAAAAATTAATTAAAAAAACTCTGTGTTGCCAGTGTGCAACAGCGAGTTATCGGTGTTGGCCTCAACACCGGTAATACCGTATACCGCGGCAACCCTAATGTAGAGGCATCATTTTTCCATAATTTAGTGCCACAGTTAAATAAACGTGGTTGGGCACAAAGCTGTGAAAGACATCAAACCCTGGATTTTGAACATGGATTCACTGTATTGCTCCTAGTGTGTGTGTATATTTAACTTGCTGTGTTTATTTATGAACGTGGTGTACTGTTGTATGTTCCAGTGGAAAGAGGTGCCCTCCCTTTAAGATCATCATCCTGGACGAGGCTGACTCCATGACCGGGCCAGCTCAGGCGGCCCTGAGGAGAACCATGGAGAAGGAGTCTCGCACCACCCGTTTTTGTCTCATATGCAATTATGTCAGCAGGTACGGGTCACCGACTATTAAGAAAAGAAAAGGGCCCATCCATTCAGTATTGCGTCCTGGGTTCAACCTTCTGCATTCTTATTATATACAAGGTATATCACTCTTAAAACAATACAGTTACGGTTATGAACCAAGCCATTGGTTAATGAATGGCTATAGAATAATGTATAATAGTCATGAAGTATTTTACAAAATATCCAAATGTGCCCAATGTTCAAAGTGCCATTCTTTACGGCCAGGCTGGTATAACATGCTAAATTAACTTGGAACCTGTTATTTATTTTGTACTTATTACACACAATCTATTCGGATATTGTAGCCAATGGTTTATTCCTTTGTTTAAAAAAACCTAAACAGTTGGCCAAGTAAGGAAGATCCACCAAAACAATGAACCAGGGTAGCAGCCAAATAGTCTTGTGCTAGGGTTATTCAACTCCAGGTGTAAAGGTTGTGGGTTCTGTACCCCGCCATCTCTCCCACCCATCCGTGAGTCTTCGGTGTACTTCCTCACAGGATCATTGAGCCGCTGACCTCCAGGTGTTCCAAGTTCCGCTTCAAGCCCCTTGCCAACTGGATCCAACAGGAGCGGTTGCTGGAGATCTGTTCAAAGGAGAACCTGAAGTACTCCAAAGAGGTAGCCTTTTAATTGGTTCCACATGTACAGGGATTGATCGGTTAGGGATAGGTCCTGTCTGAATCTGATGATCCTATACAGGGCATGTATTAGTGAGATTTTATTCATTTGGTGATTTATATTGACCCTTGGAAGAGATGTTGTTGCTAAACGAGCAGATGCTTCTCTCGCTCTCTCTCCCTCTCTCTCCCTCTCTTTAGGGTATAGCAGCGTTGGTGAAGGTGTCGGAGGGGGACTTGCGTAAGGCCATCACATTCCTCCAGAGCGCAGCACGCCTCGTCGTAGACCAAGAGATCACAGAAAAGACCATTGTGGAGATCGCCGGAGTGAGTCCTCCCTCCGTAGCTCCTTCTCCCTCTGTAGCCGTTTCTTCAATTGTCACTTGACTTCAATCATTTTGTATAAATACTGGATCCCTTTACAGGACCACACAGGCTTCGCACATGATAAGCGAATATTAAACTGAAGTTTCTATCAAATATTTTATTTTCGATTTTTTTCCAATTTCCCCATCACTCTCATCTATTTATTCATAATTGATGTTTGCACGTTTTTAAAAGGTTTATAGGAAAGCTTGTCTTGTTGGGGCCGGTTACTTTCTTTATTCGTTTGGTTGGGTTTAGTGTGGCTACTTCTTTAACCTCTTTATACATGAGCTCTTGGTCTCACTGAATCTCATTACCAATATTGTCTTATGGTTTTGTTTTGCTACAGGTAGTCCCTTCCAAAATGATTGACAACTTACTTCAAACCTGCTTCAAAGGGACTTTTGAGAAAGTTCAAATTGCCATTAAGGTAAGCAATGTCTAGCCTTAAGGATGCCGTTGTTTTGGGAAAAAAGCACAGATACCTTGATGGTTGCCGATTTAAAGGTTATAATGTTAAATGTCAAAAAAATATATTTCATTTACAAAATTGGTTTTTGAAGAGAAGGTTGCTGGGTCATTAGACCTTGGTCTTTTGGAGCTGAAGCCCCAAAGTAAAGCTGTACTTTTCCAATTTACTTATTTACTGAACGTCTACGATTACCCTTACCCATTAAGTACGTTAGCGGGTCAATACACTCTTTACGTAACCCTTCCTTAGCCATGCCGCACACCTCTTTGATCATTAATGTGTAACCCTGAAGGTTTGTTTTACAGGACATGGTGGATGAAGGCTATGCAGCCACACAGATCCTGATCCAGCTCCATGAGAGCATCATTGAACAGGACCTAAATGACAAGCAAAAGTCAGCCATCACAGAGAAGATGGCGGTGTGTACCCCACACACTGTCGTTCTAATGAGGAACACATTTATTCTGATCGGCGTAATTTAATTAAAATTGTGTGTGTCAATTCAATCAATTCAAGAAAGCTGCACACAATACTTTTTTCAACTGGGTATGAAAGTATTTATTGTCGTGACAGGCCGAGCTGATTGAACATGCATCTCTAACATCTATTTCTTTCTTTATCTCTCCAGGTAGTGGATAAGTGCTTGGTGGATGGAGCCGACGAGTATCTCCAGCTGTTGAGCCTGTGTTCGGTCATTATGGAACAGTCCTCTACCAACTGACACCTTGTATTCCGGCGGAGGCTGAGGTTCTGCCTCCAGAACAGTTCTTGCAGAACACAAGCACTTGTATCTCTACCCTCGGCAGTACAGTTTCCAACAGTCTAGTTTATAGAGAATTCGAAGCATGAGCTTAATTGATGTGTCGAGTTTATATTTTGAGTAAACTGACAGTCAAGCCGTAGCATTTTGGATTTAAAGCCACTGATTAAAATGCTACACGGTAGCTGTAATCATAATTTGAGCTACTTTCAGCAATGTTTGTAAGGAAGTACCAACGATGGCACCAAAAAAAGCCGGCTAGCAATTGCTATTTATTATACTGATCTTTCTTACTCCTTTAAATAAATGTGGGAATTCTGTGATACTTGATACAGTGGACATCAATATAAATCCTTCTACCCATATCTAGTAAGGTTATTAATTTGGTAACCTATTCAGCATAGCATAAACAGCAATCGCACTAACCTGTTCATTTACATTCTCATTATCTTTTTATACTCTTTGTATTTTACTACTGATAAAAAGTAATTTGTATATTGTTGCTTGTGTTCAGTTATTGGTTTTGATACAATTCTATGCACAAACAATGGCCTATTATTAGCCCATATTCAGACATCTGGGCTCAAAGACAAATTGTCTGTAGAGGATTATTTTTAATTACGTATTGTGAAGAACCAAGTTAGAAAATGTTACCTCGGGAAGACAGTTGAATTATGTTCCACCTAACAAAAATATAGATACTTGTCTTTAGTTATTTACTATATTTATTGCTCCCCTTCACAAAGACAATCTGTTCATACTTCTCCTCCTGAACGCGAGGGGCGCTCCACCCCAGGGTTAAGGTCTGGGAAGTCTTGCTACAGTCCTGTAAAGAGCTTCACTTCCGGAGCGCGTTTTGGAAAAGATGTCGTTAGAAATGCAGCAATATTTTATGTATTGGTGAACCAAAACAACTACGTAAACTTATTTTGGGACCTGTTTGGTTTCAGCTGTTAGGCTATTACGTGCAGCAATATGGATATCCCCACACCCCCAGAAGGTAAACGGTTAACCGTTGATATTGCATGCTTGGTATTAGCTTGGTACCTGCACGGAGCTAAATGCTAGCTGACATGC
This sequence comes from Melanogrammus aeglefinus, assembly GCA_900291075.1. Lineage (NCBI taxonomy): Eukaryota > Metazoa > Chordata > Actinopteri > Gadiformes > Gadidae > Melanogrammus > Melanogrammus aeglefinus. Next base: position 397,239 of record OLKM01000149.1, read on the forward strand.
CCACTCGACTCCAGCAGCAGAAACACTCTCAGTATAATGCCAAAGGACTATGCTTTCTTCTTTAATCAAATCAACGAAACTTTTACCAGTCACTCGCTTGCCTGTGTCATTTGATATGCCTCTTTTTAAGTAAAATTATGTTCCTATCAGCATTTGTGTAAGATGTTCAGTCATTGACTCCTATCGTAAATACATACTGCCCCTGTTTTAGTGTAGTAATAATAATATGTTTCATAATCATCTTTCCATTCCACGTATACAAAATAAAAACAATTACTAGATAGGTAGTATAGACTAGAAGTGGCTAAATATAAGGGCATGGTACGCATTGTTTTCAAATGTTATATCTTTTCAGCCTGTTGTGTTGCATCAATAACCAGACGTAAGAAAACAATATTTAGTTATCTTGCTTCTTAGTTATGTTTTCATTCTGTTTCAAATCACCTATTTTTTTCTTTATTAACGTCCAGTAAAGATCCAATTGTTCTTAGTATAATGTGAAGTTATTATGTAGATCCAAGGCAGCAAATCACGTAAACCACCGCACCAACGAACACTGCCATAACGACAACATATTGAATAGATATTGAACAAGGAAAGATTTCACCAAAATCGAAACCATTTTGGTTGGTCTTAATTTGATTATTCAGACATTATTATTTGCAAGCTAGAACAGTATATCTGTATGAGGATTATTTCCAGTAATTGTCTTACCATATAGGAATTATTTTGAAGGTTTGCGAGATGCTCATAAATGGCTACTTGATTATCTTTCACTGAATTCAGAATGCTTCTGCCTCTTAATTAAATCTAACACAAATCCATACAGTATCTTAATTACCGGAGGAACATTAATGAGAAGGGCCTGTTTGCACAGCAGTGAAGCATTTTATATAAAAAAAGGGTCCAAAGTGACTTTCGGAAGCCAACAACAAATAATTCTTGAATTCTGTTTTTTGTTTTCCATGATTGGCCCAGATCAAGAGCTGAAGAATGTCATCGACAAGCTGGCCCAGTTTGTTGCTCGAAATGGGCCAGAGTTTGAGAAGATGACGATGGAGAAACAGAAGGATAATCTCAAATTCTCCTTTCTGTTTGGAGGGGATTACTTCAGCTACTACAAGTGCAAGCTTGCTATGGAGCATCAGCAGCGTATGTAGTTTTTCCAGAGAGATAAAAAAAGATGAACGTGTTGTTAAAAAACATAATCTCAAGCCAATTCACAAAAATATATTCCAGTACACTACAGAATGCTGCTCTTCTTGAGCTAATTTTTTTGATTTTGTTTTAATTGAGTAATGTTTTGATTTTCTCATGCGCCATATGGCTTTGCTTATTTAATAGTGAGGCCTAAGTCATTAATGTACAAATAGAGATTTATATTTTCATACTGGATTAAATGTGACAGGTTTGAAACTCACAGTGCAGTATTCCTATCAAACCCATGTCAAGTATTGTAGGAATATCGTTTTGTGAATTAGGTTTCTGAACTGTTTGTTATTCTGGTTATTCAGTTTGCACAGCAGAAAAGGGGAGCAGAAGATATGCACTGGATCAGTAGAAATATCTGTTCTAATTTGGTAAATTTGTCCAACAGGTTTCACCAGTGAGGTTACATTACACTTTAAATAGTGTAATGTCCTTATTAAGAATAATCTAAATTTTTAGCATGTTTTTATTGCTGACCGGGCAGTATGGCACCCCCAAAAAACGTGTTAGTGTTATCAGTTGTGTTATTAATAGTGTGTTAATCCTGTGAGGAGAATCACCTATCTGAGAAACCTGTCTGCAACTGCTACATGACACGAGATTTCCTGTGTATTCAAATATTCTGTCCAGTTAATGTATTAATCACTGCTTTTGCTAGCACGTAAAAAATCAAGATTTTTTTTTACAGGTGCAAATGGAGAATCCAATTTGGCGGAGAAAAAAAAGGAACTGATTTTGACCATTGTAATGCATAGTGGTGTTAAAGGGATGGCCAACGTAATCCCTAAACTTGAGTTTAGTGTCTGTAGGGATACAATACAGACACAGTATTCAACAGATTCTCTTCTGACTAAGATCATTTCATCTTCTGCCTCAAAGCAGACTGAAATAAAACTAGCCTAGTGAATTTTTTAGGTCCCTAATCTATCTGGATTTTTCCATTTATTAATCACAGCACTGGATGCAGTGCACTGGTCAAAATCAAGGAGTTCTTTTGTGACGTGTAACGTTACAAAATGACATTAAAGTTTGCTTCTCTCCACATAGATCCCTCTACCCACGATGGTGAGGAGTATAAATGTGAAGGTATTTATCGGGAACCAAGTTTCTTTGTTTGCCTCCGATGAACAAAGTTGAAATGCTAATTTTCTGCTGGTTATTAACACAATCACGCTTTTTTTGTGTTTCCGTTGCATTTTCCGTTCTGCCATTGCTGACATTTGATTGCATTTATATATTCTTAGTTTTATTTACAAAAGCCAACTCTGAACATATTTTTTGATGGTTGTTGTAAAGAAATATGGGGGCTTTTCTTTCAGCTTTTTTAAAACAAATACATGTTGACCATGCCTGAATGCCGTTTCATAATGCAAGGGATTGACTGTTGTCTTGTTTCTGCTTGGGATTAAGTCTTGCTTGATGAGGGCTGCATTATTCATCATCCAAAGTTTATACATATTTTACATTTTCACATGTTCAAAGGTTCCACATAGTCAAAAAATAACGAATAAGGAATGAATCAAGGTCTTGTCCAGTCAGGTATCGACAACATGTTAATTATGCAGGCTCTTTTTGAGGTTCACCGGTCTAATACCCTTGCTTCACCCTTTTTTTCCTTATAGTTTTGCTGGTTTTACTAGAGGTGCCAATTTGTGGTTTTTCAACATTCTCTCTTTCTTGCAAGTTGCAGAGGGGACACGATGGGGAAATACTGCTTGTGTTTTAAGACTATTTGAATACACTTAAGATTTTCTTTGTTCAGCCTGCTCTGCACCTGGAGACTTGCCATTGGTTTACTGAATGTGGCCGCTTGACCTCACCAATGACCTTATTTAGAGTAACTAACAATGTTTTACTGTTGAGTGAACATGGTTTCTTTTGTAGCATCCACATTGGCACTTCATTTAATGATCACACGTGACCCCATGTTTATTTTAACGAAATATGCTGCTGATTAAAGTAAATATTTACTATATATAATTCTATTTATCAATCAGTTTTTAATTCCACATATGGTGGTTTCATTATGCTATGCCAATATTTTAAAGGTACGTTACCTTATGGTTTCCCCAATGTGAACTCCAGCAGATGGTTTTGCCCCCTGATTGATGCAAACGTGTGAAGTTGGTCTAGTGTAAAGTAACTCTTTAAATATGACACATGAGGATGCAGGGCTCAATAGATGGACATTCTTCCCGACATTATTGCCTCAATCCCCCCATTCTCCTCTTCTGCCGGCTTGTTTTGCAGACCTATACAACCCAGGGGCCAAGGACGTCATCGATGTCCCTCCACCAATGCCCATCATTGCCCCGATCCTAGCTCCCCCCGCGCCCGTTCTTGAGGAGCTCATCCAGCAGAGCCAGTGGAACCTTCAGCAGCAGGAGCAGCACCTGCTCACGCTCCGTCAGGTACACCCATTGAAGCTTGGTCGAGACTGTTGAGCGTATTGGTCACATGAACCCAATGAACGTATAACCGGTAAAGCGGTGTCTGTGTTTGACACCCTATGGTCGGTTGACCCCCTGGTCCCCACCAGGAGCAAGTGTCGGCAGCCATTGCCCTTGCGGTGGAGCAGCAGACCCAGAAGCTGCTGATGGAGACCCAGCTTGACGTCACCGAATTTGACAACCTGCTGCAGCCCATCATCGACACCTGCACCAAAGATGCCATCTCGGTAAGTGCCACGCTTTAACAGTTCCGGTTCTGTTGTCGAGGATATACCCATTATATACCCATTCCTGTCACCATGAAAAGCCCATGGGTAGTGGGACATGCAGCCAATTGAACACACAGGTGTAGACACACCTCTAGACAGACAGGGGGCAGTGCAGCACCAACTCTTTGCAGGTGGCTGTCTATCTTGAAGCCGTATGCCTCTGTTTGTTCTGCGTTCAGGCTGGTAAGAACTGGATGTTCACAAACGCCAAGGGCCCACTACACTGCGACCTGATGACCTCACACCTCCGCAACCGCATCACCGCAGACTCTGCCCACTTCGAGCTCCGCCTGCATCTCATCTATCTGACCAATGACGTCCTCCATCACTGGTAAACACAGATATGTTAAATACACTACCGGCAGCATAAACTGCCTCAATATAAGGAGGCCAAAAGATGATGCCTTTCTGGTCCCCGTCTGGTTCGACTTTTTTTGTTTGTCAATTATTTTAATGTAACCAAAACTCCATTTAAAATGGCGCATTTAACAGAAACCTTATGCTACTTTTAAAACGTATTATGCATTATGTCGACATTTGAATAAGGAGTAATCCAAATCACTTTTCTGTTATCCATCTCATCATTGTCATCTTAAATAAATTTGTTTTAAGGTTTGCTTTAAATCATATAGAAAGAAAACATAAAACATTGTACTTGGTAATCCCATTGCGTCATCCAGCCAGCGGAAGCAGCAGCGGGACTTGCTTGCGGCGCTGCAGAAGGTGGTGGTGCCCATTTACTGCACTAGCTTCCTGGCTGTGGAAGAGGACAAGCAGCAGAAGATCACCAGGGTAACACATGTGTTGTCGTGTTTGTTACACTCCCCAGTTGTGGCACAATGTGTGACCTGAGGCATTCTTTGTTGTTGTGGTATATTGTATGGATATATTTACAACATGAATGCCCCAATCAATCAATCAATCAAATCAATCAGAAATGATCTTGAGATGCAATTGTAATATAGTAATTATTATGCTGTATTAATATTATATATATAAAACATATTTCCAATATAATCCGTTGAAGTTCTTTGTTGCAACAGGCGCGATGAAAATGGGTTACATATCCTGACTGAAATGGTTCCTTTTATAATTATTTATTTTCCTCTTTTTATAACTGTGTCCTCCTCACACTTTCTTCCGTGTCCAATTCCCTCCTCCCCCAACCCTCTGTGCCTATCTCTCTGTCCAGCTGTTGCAACTGTGGGAGAAGAATGGCTACTTTGATGACGTGACCATTCAACAGCTCAAGAGCCCAGCTCTGGGCCTGGGACAGTACCAGGTGAGAGCATAAGGACCAGAGCGGAAGCTGATTGGCCCTAGATCGTCTAGGGTTATAGATAATCGGTTGTACATTCTCCAGGGAAGTAGCTGATTGGTTGATCGTTCTCCAAAGCAGAAGCAGATTGGCTGTAATTGTATAGAGCGGCAAGCAATTGACTGAAGATTTACAGAGCAGTACCTGATCATTCTTCAAAGCAGTTGTTTCATGATATCAAATTTTCAGATTCGTGGTATTTCTGGTATTTACTTCTCCAGAACATCTACGTAGCGCTCCACAAAGTGTGACAAAAACACTTAAATGCATTAATTCCCATATCCACATGAACTAATATATTTATTTGTTATATCATACGAAGGAAATACAATTAACTTGTTTTCTAAATAAATATTTTAGCTGTAGTACCGTATCAATTCTAGCTTGCAGCATTCTTAAACGGCTGTACAGTACAGTGCATCTACGTTACTTCCAACACAACCTGCCCGACCGCACAACCTCACCCCCGCCGCTGCTCTCGCCTCCCCCAGGCGTCCCTGATCACGGAGTACGCCGCGGCGGTGCAGCCGGTCCAGCTGGCCTTCCAGCAGCAGATCCAGGCGCTGAAGGCGCAGCACGAGGAGTACGTGTCCAGCGTGAAGCAGCAGGCCGCGGCGGCCTCCGCCCAGCTGCCCGGCCCCCCGGGTCAGCCTCCCGCCCCGGGCGATGGCGAGCAGGCCCCGCCCATGACCGCGCAGGCCGGTGAGAATGCACGCCAGAATGGTAACTCGACCATAGTATTCCTGTGTTGTTGACTCTCTGTAGCAATGTGCATGCTGCACGCCGCCAACGTGGCTGCCATTCCCCCAACTCCCCACTAGGTGGCTTTTCTGGGCTCCCCCAAGCACAGGAAGTAGGGTGGTGATGTTGAAGCCGGTTTATTGTCTGTTGATGGTACAGGAGGATGATACTATGGTCTGGTGCGCCATGTTGCCATGCAGGAGATCTTTCTTGGAGTGTGTGTGGTGATGGCTGGTTTAACCTGTCAATACCGACTGCTCAATGTGCAACAGGTGGGCAGCCTCTTCCAGCCCCAGAGTCCAGTCAGACTCGGCCAGGGGAGGCTGCTTAAACGTCCTTCATGCACACGCACCCCCACAAAATAGAAAACGTTGCATCAGGACAATGCTTTGATTTTCTGAAATCCTCCCCCTAACTCTCTGCCACATTCACACATCCATACAAGGAAACTTGCATTATAGCTCTCCTTGCCTCTGCCTCATCTTTTCCTTTTCCCAAAACTCCAATCCCCCCACACCAACCACACGTTGATGGCAATATGTGTTGCCTTCCCTCTTCTGTTGTGCGGGTGCAGGTGACGGGAAAGGCCCCAGCGCCGCCCTACCGCCAGGGGACTATGAGGGGCCATCTAGGCCCTCCGACCCTGGCAACCCTTCTGGACCTACAGACATTTCCTCTTCCAAGCCCGGCTGGTTCGACCCCCAGCACTTGGGCCCATGGAACCCCAAGCAGCCGGTATGAGGCCCCGCAATGCATAGGAACACAGGGATCGGATGATAATGTTACTGTTAAATAGTGGTGCAACGGTTCACGGGTTTCCCGTGATCCATACGGATCAACCCTCACGGTTCGGGACGCAAGTGATCCGCTGATCGGCTGATTAAAAAAAAAAATTGTCTGACGTTGATCAGCGCTGTTTAAAGGACAATTCCCGTTAAACATCATCACGTATCGTAGGAATCAGTTTTGTTGTGTTTTATTGGCTTCGTAAATCCGATTGAACCGGAAGCAGACACGTTTATGTTTGGTTGCAGTCTTTTCGCTCGGTCTCCTTATCAATAGTAGGGCTAGAACCGAGCGAAAAGACTACAACCAACCTCCCCTTGCAAAAACAAAAACAAAATGAAGTGCAATCTGGGGCATTGTGCCTTCTTCTTTTTAACATGGATAGTAAATAAAAACCTGCGTCCAAAGGAAGCACAGCAGACCTGGACTTACAACTTTAAATTCAGGATGTCTGCATAGCCTGGGGAGAGTTTAGAGTCTACGCTCTCCCCAGGCAATGCAGACATCCTCCTCTTTTTTTTTTAGTATCGTAGCGAAATACAGTTTGTTTTATTTGTCATTTTGTAAATCCATTGAGTTCTTTTTGAAGACTCATTGCTCGTTGACCGGAAACGGTCAACGAGCATTGGCACAATGCCCCAGATTGCACTTCATTTTGTTTTTGTTTTTGCAAGGGAGGTTGGTTGTAGTCTTTTCGCTCGGTTCTAGCCCTACTATTGATAAGGAGACCTGAGCGAAAAGACTGCAACCAAACATAAACAGCCCATTTCCGCTTCAGGTTTGTGAATGCCCACAGCCAGCTAGGGCTGCATGATTATTGCGAAAATGATTATCACTATTATTTTGATCAATATTGATATCACGATTATTTACTACGATTATTCATTGAAGAAAAAAATCGAATTTCTACCACCCCCTAGTGGTAGGAGCCACACACTGTGCTCAGCGGCAAATTGTCGCCAGGCCCAGCCCCCCCCCCCCCCCCCCCCTTTTCAGGCTTCGCGCCGCTGTGTGCAGGATGGACTCACGCAGTCGCAGACAGGTGTACAGGGAGCGCTTGGTTTGCAGCGAAGATAGAAAGTATACTGCATGGGCGGGCCTTGTTTCCTTTTTGGATTTTCTTTTTTTTGCGGATGCATTACTTAAAAAAAATATTGCGAAAATATCGCGAGAACACTGCGCGTCATCGTGGGACACCAATATCGTCATCGCGATAATAATTCAATATATTGTGCAGCCCTACAGCCAGCCATTCTGAAGCAGGCAGGGGCGATTCGAAATGAGCCAAATACCCGAGACAGGACCAATAGTCAACAGTTCGGTGTGTCAACCACTATATTTCATCCTAGACAAACCAGAAAGAGGGCTCAATGTGCTAAATACTGGAATTATCCTTTAAACATCCGCCGATCACGTGAACGCACAACTTTTCTCTTCTTTTTTTATCAGCCGTGTCTCTCAGTCTATCACACCACACCTGGTGGCATTTTGCATTGGAAAACCCTTAGTAAACATTTGCGTTATTTCCGAGTAAAATGCACAAAGTTGTTAAACGGGAGATATCCTCTGTAAAATACGAGGGGTCTGCTACTTCCGTCACCCACCCACCTTCTCATGTGGAACCCAATATGGCAGTTTATTTTCATCCTGATAAACCGGGGGTTTAAGGTACCCTCGTATTGACTTTCATTTCTACATCCTGTCTCTGCCAGCCCCCCTTCGACCCCAACCAGCCCCCACCCCCATGCCCCCCCTGGAGCGGCCACGACGGCATGTGGAACGAGGGGAGGGACCAGGGCTCTTGGAGCGGAGGGCCTCCCAGGGAAAGCGGGCCGTGGAACGGGCCCGGCGGCTCGGACCAGGGCCCCCCCTCGTGGAACTCCCAGTATGACCAGCAGCCGCCGTGGGGCAACCAGCAAGACCAGCCCCCGCCCTGGGGGCAGAGGGAGCCGCCGTTCCCCCCCCGCATGCAGGCATGTCCTCGCCCGCTTCCCTCCATCCCAGTGCATCGGGATCCAGAGAGGAAATAGTGGCTTCGTAATGATGGATTGTATTTGTGTACATTAATAAGACCGGAAGCCATGCCATGGAGTTCTACTGGTGCCACCTATGCCGGTTTTTGGTACATAACATAAAAAATGGAAGACGGCAGTGGTTTCATTCAGGATGAACTACTGCATAACGCATGCTGCCTGTATGAGCTCAGCTTAAAGATAGTGCAGCAATCTATGATCCCAATCACAAAATTCGCACCAAGACTTGAAATCCTCCTTACTACAATTGAACCGACCTGTCCTAATTAATAATTAATAATTGAGGTACCTACTATCTGTCTTTGTGTCGTTCTCTTATCTTGTCCCGCTCCGCAGAGACCCCCGCACTTCAGAGGGCCCTTCCCCCCCCACCAGCAGCCCCCTCCCTTCAACCAACCGCCCCCGCCCCACCACGGCTTCGGCCGCTTCCCGCCCCGCTTCATGCAGGACGACTTCCCCCCGAGGCACCACTTCGACCGGCCGCCGTACCCCCCGCACCACTTTGACTACCCCCAGGGAGACTACGCCCAGGGGGACTACCCTCAGGGAGACTACCCCGGAGCCGAGCACCCAGGTGCGCACTTCATTCACTGCACCCTTTACCCTCCCATGTCTTCATGAATTAATACCGCGCCGTTTTAGAATTGTTTCATAATAATTCTGATTAAAGCAGACCATTCGACATTACCCCAAATAAGAATATAAGCAAATTAATCTCATTTTACATCAGCCCGGCCCAATGAAGTTCATTTTAAACAACCCAATCATTATATTTGAGCCTTTTATCCATTTGACACACTTTTGATGACTGCATACTTCCCAAAATATTACACAGAGTAGAGGTTACTGAAACATTTTAAGGGGAAGTATGAATATCATATTTATTATTTGTTGATTATTTGCATCTTTCCATGGTGGTGTATTTGAACCAAAACGACCAGCCCTAATATCTCGCTCGTCCCTTCTCCCTCCCCAAGACATGGGTCCCCCACCCCACCACCACTCCAATCAGAGGCTCCCTCCCCCGGGTATGGGCGCAGACCACCCTCCCTGGGGCGCCAACCAGCACCAAGACTTTGGCCCACCGCCTCATGGCTTCAACGGACAGTCACCCCACATGCGCCACCGGCAGCAGCAGCAGCAGCAGCAGCCACCACAACAGCAGCAGCAGCAGCAGCAGCAGCAACAGCAGCCGCCGCCACAGCAACAGGCCCCCCAGCCAGCCCAAGACGACCCCAGTCTGGTCCCCAATGTCCCCTACTTTGATCTGCCGGCTGGACTCATGGCTCCGCTTGTTAAGGTACGCCGTTACCCCTTTAGCTTAGCATTGACAAAGGTGGTGCAACATGGGTTTGGATACATTTTTGAAAGATGAGTTGGCAAGAGGTAAGACCTCTAGACGCTCACACAATTGCGTTCACACCACAGCAACACAACTCATGTGGGTTTCTGTGCAGAAACCGCCCACGTTACACCCACGTTAAGCGTGGCAAATAGACAATTGGTGAATTGATAATCAGGGAAGTGTGCATGACCAGGCATTGGCAGGCTAAAGCTAAGCTAACAAAGTTATCTTTCTCTTGGTCCAGCTGGAAGACAACGACTACAAGGCCCTGGACCCCAAAGACATCCGGTTGCCTCCTCCAATGCCTCCAAGCGACAGACTGCTGGCCGCCGTGGAGGCCTTCTACAGCCCCCCGTCCCACGACAGGCCCCGCAACAGGTAGACACACAGGCCTCGTCCCTTGTATTCAGGCCGACGTTTGGGAGATGAATTGGCGCGACCACTTTCTGCACGAAAGTGGTCACCCCCCCCCCCCCCCCCGCGTAGTGTAAAGCCGTGTTCATACCAAAAGTGAAGCACATTTGCCAGCCATGGCTGAGATAACACAATTGAATTGCGACTCAATACGGTGAACCCAACGCAGTCGTGTCTGGATTCATACCGTCCGTACACACACTTACATTCACATATATACACATATATCTAGGTGAGGGATGCTGAGAGAGGTTCAACACTTGACAATGCTTCGCTCGAATTTGCTGTTGAGGTGCAAATATTTCAACTCGCTGCTGTGGTTCGCTTCCAAACTTTCACAACGGCGGCAACGTCTGCCCAGATATTTGTATCTATTTGCGATTTTTGAATTGACTTGAACGCCGCACCAAAAATACCTTGATTTGGTGTGAACACACGCATTTAGGTGTCCCGATTCTTCAATATTTGGATTTTGCCTACAAAACTAATGCAGATGTTATCTTCGTGAGTTAGGGCCAGAATATCCCTGAGTGAATTGCGAATTTATTTGTAGGTAATGTGCAAAGCACAGATTTGACGATATTTTAGCAACACGTTGTTAAAGAAATGTTTGTAATGTAAGGATTATGTAATTTTTTCGATCAATACGTTCTTCAATAGAGAATCAGCCCTGATGCCCTTTTTGGGTTACTTTCCCCCCCCTCTAACCAGCGAGGGCTGGGAGCAGAACGGCCTCTATGAGTTCTTTAGAGCCAAGATGAGAGCCCGGAGGAAGAAGGGCCAGGAGAAACGCAGCAGGTGAGCTCTCCTTCAGGCCTCTCTTCATCTGCCTCCCTTAAAAGGGGACATATTAAACCCCCAGGTGTGAGTGTGACTAGCCTTACAAACCGTTTCGAAAATCTGCCCCGTATGACATCACTATCGATGTGTGCTGGATAGTTCAGTCTACCAGCCTACCCAGTGGACTGACAAACGTTGCTCATCTATCCAGCACAGGTCTAGGTGGACACGCCCACTAGTGATGTCATACGGGGCAGATTTTCGAAACGGCTTGTAAAGCTAATCACACTCACACCTGGTGGTATAATATGTCTCCTTTAAAGATAATATGACTCCACAAGGCTTTTGTTTTGCAACTTCTTTAACAATTTATGCAGCCTATTTCTTTTTCAGTTATGCATGGAATGTAAATATTAAAGGCAATGACGAGTGGCGATTTGGTTCACATCTGTTCATACTGCTGTGAACAATACCCCCCCAGCCCCAATAAAGGTCAAACAAATGCCCCCGAGTCTTCTGATGGTCACGTGACGAAATCCCGCCCTCTCCCCAGTGGACGCGTGGGCACTGGCAGCCGGTCCAGGAGTCGCTCTCGGAGCAGGGGCAGGTCCTCGTCCCACTCCAGCTCCCACTCCCGCTCCCAGTCCTCCAAGTCCTCCCGCTCCAGGTCCCGCTCGTCACACTCACGAAGCCGCTCGCGCTCATACTCGCGCTCCAGGTAACGGATAAAACGCATGCCCATTCTCACTCGCTCACTCTAAGCCATGTTTTTGGTACGTCAAAACAAATGAATGCTCTTAATTCCCGGTTTTAGGTCTAGGAGCCAGTCCAGGTCATCCAGAAGCCGCTCTCGGTCCAGGTCGCGATCCCGCTCCCGCACGCCCACCAAAAAGCGCCCTCGCGGGGAGAAGGCCGGCAGTACCTCCCCTCCGTAAGACCACCTTATGGCCCTCAACGTGGTCTCTCTGTCTGCAACTCATTCATCCATCCCATGCAAATGACAATGCATTCGAATTAGGGCTGGGTATTGCCAGGTGCCTCACCGTTCAATTCAGTTCCGATTCTTTAGGTCACGATTTGATTTGATTTCGATTCGATATTGATTCAATTGCTTCGATATCGATTTAATAATACGTGCAGATAACAAAAATACCTAATATTATTTAGGTATTTTTGTAATTTGTATTGGTTTAGAACAAAGTGACTCCAAAATGAATTAACCATTTCATCGTGCTTTAACTGGCAAAAAGGGAATACAACATTGTTTAGTATTGTAATAAAACATTGTGTAGTATTGTTCCTGAGCTAACTTGCAGCATAAAAGTAATCATAAATATCATAAATAACATTGACAAATGTAAAAGTGCATGTCAATTTACGAGTATTCGGTTCTAGATTACAATGATGCTTTTTTATTTATTTTCTGGGGAAATAATCGATTAAAAAAAAATCTGAATCTAAACTGAATCAAGAACAAATAAATTGCAGTGCATTGATGAATCAATACTTTTACCCAGCCCTGATTTGAATGCCTTTTTGTTTTCTCTGACCTCTAGCGCCACATCCTCCACGTCTGCCGCAGCACCTGCCGCTCCTCCGATTCCGCCCGATCCCCGGCTAGGAGAGGAGAACAAGGGCCACCAGCTGCTCATGAAGATGGGTGAGTTATCCCGTCCCGTTCAGCTTCATGTCCAATAGTTTGTGTTATCAGTTTGGCGTGCAATGTTCTCTTGACTGCATTCTTAGGTTTAGACTTTTTGTATTTTGATTCTGACCTTGGCATAAAGTTACCAAATGCAGAATTATCTTTACCTGGCACAGATACAAAGCAATGTGAAGAGATATATGTGTTTCTACTGGAAAAATAATGAGTCATCTATTGTAATAATTAAAATCTTCTCATTAGACTTTCCCTGTATCACGGTATTAGGATATACCTGAATATTTAGAAATCCCGAGGGTGTTATTTCAAACTGCTGTCTATTCAACTTTTTTCAGAAATCGTATGAATACATTTTTTATTATGTTGATTTTTATTAAGCAGGACGTATAATTAAATAAATAAAGGATTTGCAGTCGCATTGTTCTGGAGACTAAAATAGGTTTGTTTGCCACATTCACAGTCTGAACCAGGTAGGGAAAGTTCCCCCCTGTTTGACAAGTTTTAAAATAGTGACAGCACACCGGGCATGTTCAGACATCAAACGGAAAGCAAAATTGCAGTTTCAACAGTGTCACTGTTAATTTTCTGTTGAATTTCATGATTCGCCATCTATGCTGTACTACCGATGCTGTATAGTTTGACAAACCTCAAACCTCGTTCCCCTGTTGTCCCACACAGGCTGGAGTGGCTCAGGGGGCCTGGGAGCCAAAGAGCAGGGCATCCAGGACCCGATCAAGGGGGGCGACATCAGAGACAAATGGGACCAGTACAAGGGGGTGGGGGTGTCACTGGACGACCCCTACGAGAACTACCGGAGGAACAAGAGCTACAACTTTGTGGCTCGCATGAAGGCACGGGAGGAAGGTATGAAAGAAAGAGTGGTTGTGTGTCACCGTAAGAATAATCATGGTTAAAATGCTCAAAGGATCAAATGTTCTTTCTTTCAGTCAATCGGGATGCACCGGAGGCCCCTCCCGCTGAATGATGTCCCACAACCACCCCAAGGGATGACACCCAAACATTTTTTCCTTTTTCTTTTTTAAAAAAAAGGTCACCAGACCAAAATAAGTTTTAGAAATAAGGTATCATTGTGATTCAAAGGTGTTGTAATAATAAACTTAGGTTGTCCTACTTGAAACATGTCATCTTCTGATTGTATTGGCACACCTTCTTGAAGCCCCTTCTAGAATCCACAGATTTACTGTGTCGTCAGTGCGTTTCTAGAAGGTGTTTTGTATGACTGAAGCTTTGAGAAAAGCTCAACGCTGACAGGCTTTCATGACACAGCTTCACGCAAACTTGATGTTGAGGTGCGAATATTTCCACTTGCTCCTGTGGTTCGCTTCACGGCATTCACGTTGCAGGCATCACCCGCTGAGAAATTTGCGTCTATTGTCTTTGAATTGACTTTGTACGCTGGGCCAATATTACTTTTTGGCCTGACTTCTTAAGTAAGGCCGACAAGATTCTTGAGTCCTATCGTTCATCAACGTTCTTTGCAGTGGGATATTAGGTATAGAAAGTAATTATTTTGAAATTAAATTTATGTCGTGTACCAATTGATAAAGCCATATGGGTGCAGATATAGTGATGAATAACATGATATACTAGGCCAAAATATGGAATTAACTTGCGTCATAAAAAGGAAAGATATGTACACATTTACGTTGTATAAAAAAAATGTACATGGCTTTTTCATTCTCATATCTAAAATTGTATATTATAACCAAAGGATCGAAGCATTGAGTTGGCCTACTTTGAATGCAGGGATGTGTTGTTCCAGGGAGTTTATAATACACATTTACATAAAATATACCATTCATTTGAATGCAGCAAAACAATGCAGAAAACCTTTTGAACCTTCTTAGACTGTTGAAAATTTGGGATTGACTACTTCTAGGTATGTTCTACGAGGCTGACTGTCAGATACTTACTATTTAATATTGGAGATTAATATTTGTGTGCAGTGGGGAATTTAACAGTTGGACATATAGGGTATGAGATTAAGCTGAATGTTAATATGAATAGGCATACAAAGCCTAGAAGATTTGATAACTAATTAAAAAAAAGAATGCAAATATGATGCATTGATATAGAAAATAACAATTATGTTTTTTAATATGAAAACCCATATTTTGTCGGGAGAATATCTGAGCCTGACTCACAACTCATAGCATAGGCATCTGGTTCATTTGACTTATATTTTGAATAAACATGGCAATATAAGAATTGATTTGTTAATGTCAATGAGTATCATTATTGATCATTTAACACTATCAATCTGAATTTATAATTTGTTTGCGAGGCTGTACCCTTCTTTCTGGCACCAAACGAGATTCCGGAAGCGCAGAGAGGACCATACCCGGAAGTAAGCGCATCTTGATTTCCTTTTCGTGACGTAGACAGCCGGCTTAACCAACACAGGAACACCGATCAGTAGGTGGATGCTCCCAGTACCGTTATTTCTTAATTTTAAAAACGGGTTTAACAAACACATTTATTCACGAAACCAACGCTCGTTGTGGATCAGAATGTCTGCCAGCGCAGTTTACATCCTCGACCTGAAAGGCAAGGTAAGGAGATATGTGTTTAATTTAATCTCGACCAGACCTAGCGTTATCGTTTCAAGACTGAATTACATAGAACATTTCATTTTAGGATGTATTGCATAAGTACAGTAAAATAAACCCCAATTTCTCAAGACCTCACAACAACCTGGCCACTAAACTGTAATTCATCCACTCAAAAAAGGCAAGGTCTGGACTTATCTGGCAAGTGAAATACAGCATGTCAATGAACCTAGGCTGTTCAGCATCATTCACTGTTGTCCTTTCGGTTTGAGGTAATAAATACGGCATTATATATATCATATTTTGATTTGTTCGGTTTGGTTAATGATACTCATGCACATCTTCAATCTACTCATGAAATTGGAAAACGTGTGGAATATATTGAGTTGTTTTTAATAATTGTCTATTTGTCTAACGCTCGTTTTGAAATGGTGTGTTAGGTTTGTTTTTCTGGGAATAGTAGCCCTAATGTAAGTAACGTTCATCCCTGGTGGTAGGCCTACATACTACTGTGACAAATGTCAAAAGCAGAGGCGTGATATTCTTTTAGTGACTTCATTTTATATCGCTACAAGAGTAGTATCGCTACATTGACTAACCAAAATCACTAACCGTCTACTCTAACGTTGGATTCTCAAACCTCTTAAAGCAAAGCATGCTTGAACACATCAGCAATAGCAGTGGTATAAACAATACAACGAACATAGCCCCAGAGCTACTTTGCCCCCACCAGCACGTAGCCTGTCCTCAGCCGAAAACAATGCCTGATAGCGACAGGGAGGCCGCTGCCGCCACCTGTGGGCCCGTGGGTCGCATGCGCCAACCCCCCACTGTCTGTTTGAGTCGGAGGACTCGTCAGTGTGAGTGGAGCTATGCTGGTCGAGCTGGATGTGTCGGAAAGTCCGGCCACCAGGGAGCGGTAGGGTGCCAAGTGGTCTCTGTGTAACACCATCACCAGCCAACGGCACACATCTTCACCCGAACATTGGAAAGTTGTTCCAGCACCTCACAGGGCTCCACCCATTGGCTGGTCAGTTTGGGAGAGACCCCCTCTCCCCAGGCACGAAGGAGTGGCCCTGGCAACGGAGGTCATACCTCCGCTGTTGTCATGCCCCAGCCTGTTCCTGAGGCTGCCTGGCAATCTCGTGGGTCTCTGCCAGACACTGCTGAATGTCCCGAAGGTACTCAAACCTCAGGTTCTTGGGGAGATCAGTGTCAGCGGGGACGCCAAAGGCTCTGTCTACAAGCGTCTCCAGCTCTCTGCTGAACATCAGTGGCGCTGGTGTGCACCCTGTGCTCTCTTGCACCGCCGAGCGATAAGCCAATAGGACAAGGGGTAAGTGACGGCCCCAGACTCGCTGGCGTCGTGAGGTGACGATAGCCATTTGCGTGGCAAGCGTCCGGTTGAACCTCTCCAATAGCCGGTCGCTCTTGGGGTAAAGGGCTGTCGTCCTGGTGTTGCTTACTTCAACGCGTTGGCACACCTCAGCAAAGACTTGAGCCTCAAAGTTCTGCCCCTGATCGCTGAGCAGTTCCTGAGGTGCCCAGAACCGACAGAACATCTCACACACCAGGCGCTCGGCTGTGGTCACTGCACTTTGATCGGGGACCGGATACGCCTCTGGCCACTTAGGGAAATAGTCCATGGCCACGAGGATGTAGCGGTTCCCGCTGTCTGTGGTGGAGATATGGACCCAGGATGTCCACCCCAACCTGCTCCATGTGGAGCAGGTTACTTTGACCTGCAAAGGGACATGGGAACATCCAGTCTGTGCAGACTCCCAGCTCGGTGTCGGACCTCAAAATCGTAGTCCTGCAGGGCCTCGATCCACCGGGCCACCTGACCCTCAGGCTCCTCGAAGCTGAGCAACCAGGTCAGGGACGCGTGGTCCGTCCACAGAAAGAACCGCTGGTCACAGAGGTAGGGGCGAAAGTGTTTGTACGCCTCAGCCACTGCCAGGAGCTCATGTCGGGTGACGCAGTAGTTGTGCTCGGGGCGAGACAAGGAGCAACTGTAGTAAGCCACCACCCTCTCGCCCCCTGCTCCCTCCTGCGACAGGACTGAACCCAGTCCCACATCATATATGAGTGTCATACATGCAGGGCAAGGGGTAAGAGTCCTTTCTGGTTACATCGTTCAAGTGACGATAGTCCACACAGAACCCCCAGGTGTCTCCGGCGACTACAGTACAGGGTGTTAAACGTTCAATGTAGTGGCAGCATTATGCTACGCATTATGTCTATATTGTAGCATAGATTGAGTGTATTAACAGAGTATGGTCAAATGTCTTTATTGAATAAGGATGTTTTGCCCAATGATGTCATATTTATCACTGCAATGTCAATGTGGTTTTAAAGTCGGCAGCTACAGTAACGGTCAGCTACAGCGTTATCCCAGTTCATGATGACCGGTGTGCGCCAGGTGCTGATCTGCCGTAACTACCGGGGTGATGTGGACATGTCGGAGGTGGAGCACTTCATGCCCATCCTCATGGACAAGGAGGAAGAGGGCATCCTGTCCCCCATTCTTGCTCACGGCGCAGTGCGATTCATGTGGATCAAACACAACAACCTTTACCGTATCCTTTACTCCATATTCTGCTACTACCATCCATCCTGTAGCACGTTGGATTGCTTCTCAGAGATCATTATCTGCTGAATATCTTGGCAGAGACATTTTTTAATTATGTGGAATACCCCTAAATGTCCCTTTTACCGAAAAAAGTAAATTTTTCACGTCCTAATGGTGCTAGATATAAAGACACATTGTGGAATCAGGTGATTCAGTATCAGACATTAATTTGACATTACATTTGACAACTAGTATCATACACACAATATCACACATAGTGTTGAAACCATTCAGGTTGTCAGTTGATCTTTCATAGCACTGTGAAATATCAGTTTTAATATTTCACTATTTTTTTTGCAAGTTTGATGACATTTTAATGAAATCAGTTTTCTGAATGTTTATTTATGTTTGTTAAAACTCGTACAACAAAGTGATGATAATGTCTTACTTTCCCTTTTATTTATAGCATCCCGATGTACCTTTTCTTTTATAAAGAAGCATTTTAATGAGATCATTTATTCCCTCGTTTCTGAGGAGAGGGAGGAAGACTTTCTGGCATCCCTGATATTTGATATGGATTGTCCAGCCTATCAGTATCAAACGCGTTATGCCCTTAACCCAGTGTGTGTTCAGTTGTTGCAACCTCTAAGAAGAACTCCTGTGTGTCCTTGGTCTTCTCGTTCCTCTATAAACTCATCCAGGTAAGCCTTTACTGCACCAAAAATAAGCTAGGACAGGATTATAGCTTCCATTAGGCCTAAAAAATGTTTTTGTTTGGTTCCGGTTTCCGACCGACCCTGTCAATTTCTGTGTGACCCAAATTATTTTATGAGCTTTGGAAAAAAAAAATAAAAATAATTATATATAATTACGTTTTTGTACAGCAGCTCTTCATTCTGTAGCTACGAGGATGAGCGCATTCTCTCCGTTTTTAAATGAAAACAACCTACCTATCATTCGCCGCCGCTGGAAAAAATAAAATAAAAAAATAAAGTTAATTCCCTACCTACCCATGAACTCAACTGACGACCAACAGGAACCAAACTTTTTTTTTTTTAGGCCTTAGCAACAAGACAACAGGGGGATATGAACTTGTAGGCTATGCAGAACACGACAACAGAAAGTGGGTAGAAACAGTCTTTAAGTCAATCTTAATAAATACTTCTGGTTAACTTGCCATTACATAATAACACATAACGTTCATAATAAAGTTTTATTCATCTTGATCGGTTTAAATAATAAAGCCAAATATGAGCAATAGAAACAGGGCTTAAGTCAGGGCTTAGCCTACTAAATGATATTGCTTTCCAAGTAAGAAAAACATCTCTTTTAAGGCAGCAATAATAACTGTAAATAATACCGATCTGGGAAATTGAACCATCGTAACCGTCTCACTTTACAGTTTCACTTTAACTGTTGGTTACTCTCTGTTACCAATACAATTTATCAAAGCGACAGATTCTTCCTAAGAGCCCTGACGTAGAGAATGCACAGAGTCTGTGGACAAAATAAAAGCAAATCGCCATACAAGTGCCGTTATCACAAAGACAAAGTGCTATATCCATTGTCCTTTTGACAAAATCATATCGGTATGTTTTAGGCAAAATAAAAAAATATTACTGTTTAGCGTCCCCGCCCGCTTCCATTTTGGACGCCACCGCCTTCCTTTTTTTTTTTTTTTTAACATCGTTTTTATTGCTAAAAAAAAATCAAATACAGACTGAATAAATGAATTAATATCTAAAGTATGTTGTATTTGTTTATTTTTGTCAACATTTGACATGTACAATAGTTAAGGCCAGAAGGAACGACGAAAGCAGGCAACACTCTTGGGGAAAATAGCATGAAAAACATCTTTGGGGAAAAAAAAAAAAAAAGGGCCTCCTCCTTCCTTTTTTGAAAAAGGCAGGACGCTAAACATGTTGTGTTTTTTTTTTTGCCTTAAGGGAGCCAGTTGAAATGGCTACAATGTTTTATTCACCCAGATTTTTATTTCTCTTTTAATGTCTTGCCCTCATCACATTTCTTGAACTCACCCAAAGGTGTTCTCAGAGTACTTCAAGGAGTTGGAGGAGGAGAGCATCCGAGACAACTTTGTTATCATTTATGAGCTCATGGACGAGCTCATGGACTTCGGTTACCCTCAAACCACAGACAGCAAGATTCTGCAAGAGTACGATGAAAAAGACATCCACGCATTCAATATCTACCTGCATGAATTTT
Source organism: Melanogrammus aeglefinus (assembly GCA_900291075.1). Classification (NCBI taxonomy): domain Eukaryota; kingdom Metazoa; phylum Chordata; class Actinopteri; order Gadiformes; family Gadidae; genus Melanogrammus; species Melanogrammus aeglefinus. Next base: position 417,612 of record OLKM01000149.1, read on the forward strand.
GAATTTTCTGAGTCTAAAAGAAATCTTTTTTTTCTGTTCCGTCAGAATGGTATCCCACCATTTGATGTCTTCTCTGATGCTATAATCATTTGCAGAAACATCTACATTGAATGAAAGAAAAATCTATGCATAAGTCTTCCAAGCAAAATGTATTTTATCATGTTGATATTCAGTCTAAGATAAGCAAGTACTTTATTGATCGCGGACGGGAAACTAAGGAACACACTTGAGAATAACGTTTGAGTGTTTCTCTGCATCTATTCAGATACATTACACAGGAGGGCCACAAGCTAGAGACGGGAGGGCCCCGGCCCCCCGCCACCGTCACCAACGCTGTATCCTGGCGCTCCGAAGGGATTAAATACAGGAAGAATGAAGTGTTCCTGGATGTCATTGAATCAGTAAACCTGCTGGTAAGAGCAAATCTCCTCATTTTGTCTCACTTTTTACGGATGGGGTCATCATAGGACAAACACATGACACTAACTATGGGTCTGCAAATGTGATGTGTGTGTTGGTCTGGTGTGTTAGTCCTGCCATAAGCCTCTAAAAATGGTATAATAAAAACATAGCTTTTCACTGTTGTGTGGTGACAGGAAGAGCAACGTCAGAACTCAGAGAGTACAATTTCCATATACCATGTTATAGTAGCTAATAGCTACTATAACATGGTATATATAGCTACTAGCTATGACAGGAACTGAACAGATAATAATATCAGTAAAACAAAAGGGCATAACATTTTAATAAGCCTGATCATCATTTTAGCATAGGAAGACTAAGCCAGCCCTTTTTTGCAATGTCTGTCCGTCTGTAACAGCTGTGTGATAATAATCAGTCATTACAAAATGGGTGAAATTGCCTCTAGCTGAATACAACGCCACTCAAGAGAGCATGTGCCTACATGTGTCGGAGCCATAGGGCTGATACACATGCTCAACGCGACCGGTTGTCTTCCGCATAGGTGAGTGCCAACGGCAACGTGCTGCGCAGCGAGATCGTGGGCTCCATCAAGATGCGCGTGTTTCTGTCCGGCATGCCAGAGCTCCGGCTGGGCCTCAACGACAAGGTCCTGTTTGAAAACACTGGACGTGAGTGACTGCTATGTAGCACAGCCTCCAATAGTGGGCGATAGTGAGTTGCTGATCTGATACACAATGAGAGTGTCTTGAACTAGCCTCAATGCATTTGTGTAGATAAGATTAAAGGAAATGCTCCCTGTTTGGCTACCTCAAATCTTTAATTTCCCCTCAGAAATTTAAAATATGGGTTTTATATTGTACTGTACCTTTATTACTCTGTCCCCCCACCTTACTCTCTCTTTTAACTTTGTATGCCTTTTTTATTGTCTTGCTTCTTCCCCACTCTCTCCACACGATCGCTGCATTCTCTCTCGCTCTCTTCTGACGACGACTTCCTGACTCTCTTCCTCTTCCTCCAGGGGGGAAGAGTAAATCTGTGGAGCTGGAAGACGTCAAGTTCCACCAGTGTGTCCGTCTGTCGCGCTTCGAGAACGACCGCACCATCTCCTTCATCCCCCCCGACGGGGAGTTTGAGCTGATGTCCTACCGTCTCAACACCCACGTATGTCAACACACACGTGGCCATTTCAGCGACTCTCTGTGGCATGTTGGCGGTAATGTGATTCAGCGTCAGAGTCGCTCCACATGTCAAGTGTTTTTGTTTCCAGGTGAAGCCACTGATCTGGATTGAGTCTGTGATAGAAAAGCACTCTCACAGCAGAATTGAGTACATGATTAAGGTGAGCCGTCATGCCTTTCCCTGCGCGCCCTGAAGACCGTGAGTTGTACCCCGTCACGGCAGGAGTACCTGGGGTCTGCTCTCCCTTTTCTCCACTCCACTCAATTCTACGAAAAACGATTCCACATTTTCTAGCCATAGAGAACACCATAAAGGAATAGAACATATATATATATATATATATATATATATATATATGTATTGTATGTATGTATGTATGTATGTATGTATGTATGTATGTATGTATGTATGTATGTATGTATGTATGGTATGGCTCTAATGTATGTATGTATGGTATGTAGATGTATGTATGTATGTAGTGATCTGTTTGCAGCTACACACATGTATGTTATGGTATGATAAGTATGTATGTACTGTATAGATATGTATGTATCCAATGTATTGTATGTCATTTATGTATGTATGTATGTGTGTGGTGGTAATTAGTGTTTTTCTGTTCTAGTTGTAAATGTACAAAACTGTTCTTTATATGAGTACAATTAGAGTTCCATTTGATATCACATCCCGAGATTAAATATTTAGGCTGTTGCTGGCGTAAAGAGATAAGAGGATGTGGGCGATTTTCAAGTGTTTATTTATTCAATTTTAATGAACTATTTTATTCTTTCAATGCAACAGGGTGGTAAGGAGTACCTATATATATTATGGTATATATATATATATATATATATATATATATTATCCCTTTTGGGAAACATGAGCACATGATACATTTGCTTTGACCGGTATGGCGCAAATCCAATACAAAAATAGTTTCTGAGATCCCACCTTTACCAGCCGAGGCATCTTTTTGCAGCTACACACACCTACAGCTTCAGGATGAGAACAACTTGTCTTCCTTTAGAAAGCCCTTCTTCCAATGTATTTGCTCGTCACTTTCTCCCTGGCCCTAACCCTGTTTGGTCCACCCGGACAGGCCAAGAGCCAGTTCAAGAGGCGCTCCACCGCCAACAACGTGGAGATCCACATCCCAGTGCCCACGGACGCCGACTCACCCAAGTTCAAGACCACCGTGGGCAGCGTCAAGTGGATCCCAGAGAACAGCGAGATCATCTGGTCCATCAAGTCCTTCCCGGTACGTCTGGGCTCAATAGGACCGTATGACGCAGTGACGTGAAACGAGGGTGGGTTCCTCTATCGAGGGTCTTAAATGACAGCAGATAAAGCTGCGGAAGGGACCGGCCATGGACTGGGTTAACCACATGGGTATAGGACAACCATGATGTCAACCTATACACTTTCATTTAAATGTAAGTGGAGTGGTGGATAACTAGTGTTTTTCTGTTGTCGTTGTAAATGTACAAAACTGTTCTTTATATGAGTACAATTAGAGTTCCATTTGATATCACATCCCGAGATTAAATATTTAGGCAGTTACTGGCGTAAAGAGATAAGAGGATGTGGACGATTGTCAAGTGTTTATTTATTCAATTTTAATGAACTATTTTATTCTTTCAATGCAACAGGGTGGTAAGGAGTACCTGATGAGAGCCCACTTTGGCCTGCCCAGTGTAGAGGCTGAGGACAAGGAAGGGAAGCCCCCCATCAGTGTCAAGTTTGAGATCCCCTACTTCACCACCTCTGGTATCCAGGTAACGCACCTACATCCTACACCAGGGGCCTCGGGACAATTTTATTTCCAGCCAGTAGGTGGCGGGCCAGAACATTATCAAAGGCTAGTTCAAGGAGTTGATTGATGAAAGTTCATCTGGAACTGCCACGCAGGCCCGTCAGCTGGCTTAGTCATATGCCTACCAAACACTAGATGACTCTTAAAAGACATGCACATAAACAAGTGCATGGCCCTAATCACGTAAATGTCATGCCTGATCACGTTGGGTAGAGGTGTTGCTGCACTGTCTCCCCAGAGACAACGCAGCGATATCATCATGAGCAGTTCTAACTGGAGAGAAAGTGAAATCCGTGAGCTGCTGATCATGTGAGAGAAGGTGATGCAGTCATATTAAACAAAGACGTTGAAAGATGGTTTGATCTGCGAGAGAGACGCAGAGGACCTGTCCTTACGAGGCTTTTGTCGGGATAAAAGACCCTAACCCGTCCCTAACCCAAAAGTGTTCAGCAAAAAAAAGAATATGTCGGCGTTTTTGCACTTTTAAAGTGCAAAAACCCGGGCGGGCGTGCGTGCGTGTGGGCGTTATTCGCCTGGTAATGTGTTTAGGCCTACGTACGGTAGGAATATTCATACTGGTTTAAATAATAAATGTTATAGTATTTCCCATCTTTACTGAGCAAGAGTTTTGTTTGAAGGTTCAGTGATTGAGACAAATAAAAGCCTGGGCTATTGAAGTTTTACGGTAACTGTCATGCACCTACCCGATGTCAAGTGGACCGGGTTGAATTAATTTCGGGTCTCTCTTCTTATATCCATCTTACCAAACTTATTTTATTACTGTCAACACGCTCTGATCTCACTAAAAGGCTAGCAGCACGAAATCAAGGGATATTTAGAATAGAAACAAATGTGCGATTAATCGTGAGTTAACTATGACATTAATTTGATTAATTGCGATTAAATATCTTAATCGCTTGACAGCACTACTGTTATCTTCCAAATGAACACAATTGTATTTTCTCCACAATAAAAGCCAATAGAACAAATTTTCCCATTATTTCATATTTAAGATAGATATATTCTTGTGAAGTGTGTTACTGACCACTTGTGATAAAAGAGGGGAGAGGGGGAGTGTACACTCACCGGCCACTTTATTAGGTACACCTGTCCAACTGCTCGTTAACGCAAATTTCTAATCAGCCAATCACATGGCAGCAACTGAATGCATTTAGGCATGTAGACTTGATCAAGACGATCTGCTGCAGTTCAAATCGAGCATCAGAATGTGGCATGGTTGTTGGTGCCAGCTTTTCTGAGTATTTCAGAAACTGCTGATCTACTGGGATTTTCACGCACAACCATCTCTAGGGTTTACAGAGGATGGTCCGAAAAAAGAGAAAATATCTAGTGAGCGGCAGTTCTGTGGGCGCAAATGCCTTGTTGATGCCAGAGGTCAGAGAGAATGGCCAGACTGGCTCGAGCTGATAGAAAGGCAACCGTAACTCAAATAACCATTTGTTACAACCGAGGTATGCAGAAGAGCATCTCTGAACGCACAACACGTCGAACTTTGAGGCGGATGGGCTACAGCAGCAGAAGACCACACCGGGTGCCACTCCTGTCAGCTAAGAACAGGAAACTGAGGCTACAATTCGCACAGGCTCACCAAAATTGGACAATAGAAGATTGGAAAAGGTTGCCTGGTCTGATGAGTTTCAATTTCCCCTGCGACATTCGGATGGAAGGGTCAGAATTTGGCACACTTTGGGCCCCTTAGTACCAATTGAGCATCGTGTCAACGCCACAGCCTTACCTGAGTATTGTTGCTGACCAGGACCATCCATTTACGACCACAGTGTTCCAATCTTCTGATGGCTACTTCAAGCAGGATAACGCGCCATGTCATAAAGCGCGAATCATCTCAGACTGGTTTCTTGAACATGATAATGAGTTCACTGTACTCAAATGGCCTCCACAGTCACCAGATCTCAATCCAATAGAGCACCTTTGGGATGTGGATGTGGTGGAACGGGAGATTCGCATGATGGATGTGCAGCCGACAAATCTGCAGCAACTGCGTGATGCCATCATGTCGATATGGACCAAACTCTCTGAGGAATGTTTCTAGTACCTTGTTGAATCTATGCCACAAAGGAGTAAGGCAGTTCTGAAGGCAAAAGGGGGTCCAACCCGGTACTAGTAAGGTGTTCCTAATAAAGTGGCCGGTGAGTGTATGTCCTATACTGTGATGGCCTCAACAGCATGCAGAGGTTAATAGCAGTTGGATTGTGCTGACACAAGGGGGCGCTGCTGTCAAGCACATAAATACAGAATTGAAATGCTCAGGCAGGGGTAGGTTTTCATTCTTCCAACTGTGCTCTCTCCAATGCTGCAGCTCAGATTGTTTTCCCTGTACTCCTGCACAAACCCAAAATCAGCAGCAATTACATTTATGTCTTTCATCACCAATTTTTCTTTTCTCAAGTCGCATAAAAAATCATTGATTTACAGCTGGTACATTTACTACAGTTTGAAATGTATTGACAGAGAGTCATTACCAAGTCCTCGAGGCCAATTGTGTGGTTTTGTGAGCAGTTTCTAACTTGCCGTGTTAATATGCTATCATCAAACTTAATTAGCAGAGTCCCTGTCCGTTTGTCTGTCTGTCCTTTGATTTCCTTGACAACAATTCAGTCGATCAACTTCGGATTTGGCCGATGTATTGCCGAAGGCCCATAATATTTTTTTCTCAAGAAAGTTGCAAGCAGCAACACAGAAGACCCAGCCTTCGACCTTTTCCAAATGCTCGGCCCGTTCCATACGGGCATGTTCCAACGGGCGCGATTTGAATGAGCACATTTTGAACTGGCACTGCACAATTATAAATAACCAGGGTATAATGATTATGGTGTTTCCGTGCATGAACTGAAAGAAATACAAAATAACAATAGGTGTCAATAGGTAACCACAGATACACTGTGAAGGCCTAAATATCAGATACTATTAAGTATCAGATTGAAATTAACTCTGGTACAGGCTCAACAGGGGACTGTATGGGATTGCCAGGCAGCAGTCTTTAATGCTGTGCACACTGACTGCTAGCACCTGAATTGGCTGTGCATTGAGTCACTAAACTGCGTCTGCCGGACAACAGGACCTCTTGAAGTGGCCTGGCCCCTTGTGACGGCGTACCTGTGCGGTCGCTCATATGGATTACACAACAGCAGATGTTGCTGTTGACAACCCAGCAGCTGCTTCCAAGCAGTTATAAAGGCCACAAGGCTTAACTAAATGTGGATATTGATGTATTTGTATTGTTCTATCAGAGATCGTTTCGGAGCACAGCGACACATAAAAAGCACCACAAATGAATTACAGGCCACGCGGCATGTTTTGTGATTTCATTTTGAGACAACACCTGCCATTTCTAATTACTTCCTGATTCTAGGTTTTATCCTCAAGGATTTCTCAGTAATGTAAAAAAAATGCAGCTCAGGATTTCCAGATAACTCGTTAAAAAAAAAAGGACCTATATTTTTACTGGTGAGCATTCAACCAGGCCAGACCGTGATAAACTTGTTGATCTGTAGACCAGGGGGGACGGAACGTGACTTTCCCTTTCACTTGGGGAATCGCTGGGTCCCAGTTCTGGTCCCAAGTGTGCCTGAGTGGGATTGAGTATGACATCACTACTGAGAAACAGGCATATCGGTTTGCAAGGTTAGACGTTAGCAGCTGTGTTGGCTGGGAGCACCGAACCGGGCGCACAAAAGGTTGAACTCGGACTAAGCTCCGTGGCTAACATCTCCCCATTCCTCCGCTCTGCACACAGTTTTCACCTCTGGACTGGGACGCATGAAAACAAGACAACCGTTGTCTTGGTCTTCTGCATTTTAGTTAAAAATTACATTGCAGAGCTCTCGTGAGTTAGACCCTCCACAAGAGGTTTAAACCAACAGGTCAAATCCGCGTCCTTCAATTAACCAATCGGTTTCCACCATTGAGCGCTGTTTGCCAAACCCAGGATATCCACTTCTAACAGGGGCCACGTTCGCTCACTCGCTTTGGCTCAACCCTGGGGTAATGGCACCTTGTTTAGGCAGGAGACAAGAGGAGTCGGGTGGTGGGGGTAGCCGCAGAGCCACAGCCGGCCCAGAATAGCTCCACCGAAACCATCAATGGATACATCATTAAAGACACTAGCGTTAGCTGCTCCACTTGTGGCCCTGCTATTACAGGGAGCTAGCGAGGAACGGGGAGCTATTATGTGGCCTGAGGCAAGACCCCCCCCCACCCCCCCCCACCCCCAACCACCACCCAACCATCCCTCAAGGCCCCTTCCAGAACCACACTGTGTTTTTACCCTCTCTCTCTCTCTCTC
>OLKM01000149.1:432847-452689 GCA_900291075.1 Melanogrammus aeglefinus
TCTCCCTCTCTTCCTCCCTCTCTCTTTATCTCTCTCTTTGTCTCTGTCTCTGTCTCTGTCTCTCTCTCTCTCTCTCTCTCTCTCTCTCTCTCTCTCTCTCTCTCTCGCTCTCGCTCTCGCTCGCTCTCTCTCTCATTCTCTCTCTCTTGCTCTTTGTCTCTCTGTCTCTCTCTGTGTCTCTGTCTCTACTCTCTCTCTTTCTCTTTGTCTCTTTCTGTCTTTCTCTCTCTCTGTCTCTCCCTCTTTGTCTCTCTCTCGGTCTCTCTCTCGGTCTCTCTCTCTGTCTCTCTCTCTCTCTCTGTCTCTCTCTTCTCTCTCTCTCTCTGTCTCTCTCTCTCTGTCTCTCTCTCTCTCTCTCTCTCGGTCTCTCTCTCTCTCTCTCTCTCTCTCTCTCTCTCTCTCTCTCTCTCTCTCTCTCTCTCTCTCTCTCTCTCTCTCTCTCTCTCTCTCTCTCTCTCTCTCTCTCTCTCTCTTGCTCTTTGTCCCTCTGTCTCACTCCCTCCTCACAACCCTTGTGTGTTGGCTCTGATAGCATCTATTTTAATAATCCAACGGCTGGTCTGCTAGATGACTTATATGGCTGATATCCAGCGAGGCCACAGGTTCGATGCCTGGAGGAGGTCAGTGTTCTTTCTCAAACAGCGGGGGCAGCTCCCCGGACCCGTCGCAGCTGAGGCTCCCAACGCACGCACCGTGAAAGAGTTTAGATCCCGCTAAGACGCTCTAAGTCCTGATTCTTTACAGAGAGAGCTGCCAAAGTGGGACTTGGACGGCTCTCTTGTTGAAAGTATTTGACTGTGAGTTTGTGTCCAGAGAAAAATTGGCCGACTCCCAGTTTGTAAATACAAATCCGGTGACCTCCCGAAGGTCACCAGACATTTATCTTTTTATAATTGGATAGACATGTACACCAAACAGAGTTGTTGTTAGGGTTAGGGTTAGAAATAATTAGGACTTTTAAGTTGAAATGAGTCAAAAGTAATGACTATAGTAAAAAGTGCTTAGAAAGAACCACCTTCCCAAACATGTCTTCTTCTCACCCTTCTCGACATCTCGAGGTGTTTTGCAGACCTTTGTCAATTGGATTTTGCATTTCAAAGTCTTTTCCACCAACTAGAACAATATACATCTCTGTGTGCCGGGCATGGAATGTTCTAGACCTAATGAGCCCGGGGTTTTCTTTGGCTATGGTAACTTTTTTCACCCAAGGCGATAAATTAAGATTAAAGCCTTTTTTTGTGAAATTGCTTATTTACACTTACATTTTTCGGTATTTTGCCTTTCCCTTCACTGATTTGCTAATTTTACTCAGCGGAAGTTTGGCAATGAAGATGGAGGAGACATGGAAAAAAATATGAAATGAAAGGGCTAAGTTAGCTGTTGAAACAGCTTGTTTGCCGTTGTCAACCAACGTTTCCCATTTTATCAGCGGGTATTCACCTCTCACAGCTCCAAACTGAAACCTTTTGTTTATTTACAATTGTTCACTTATAGTGCAGGCCTGACACACAGTGTTCCCCCCCCCCCCCACCAGGGAGCCTTGAAGCCCTCGGCGACCAACAGTGCACCGTCCGCACGGTTGACGTACAAGAGCAATATTCACCATCATCACACTAATAATAAATAATAATGATGATGATTATGATGTGGTAGTGTTTAACAAGGGGGATTTTCGCAATTACTGCCGGGCTCAACGCGTATCTTTTGGACGGTCAGGAAGAGCCCGTTAAATATTTTACGAAGGCAAACTACCCCTGAAAGCCGTAAAGCACGGAAACTAAAACGGCTGGTAAATCTGGTGCTTTCTCTTTCAGGGGAATTCTTTTTTCGTGCTTTCTTCTCTGAATCACTGATTCACATCAGATGTTTCTGGCGTGAATGCCAATATCTAAAGTGGGAACCTACAGTTTATGCACATGGCTTTCAGAGAGGACACTTTAAGGTCTAAAGCGCCCTGTGTGCGTCTGCTCAGAGTTAGGATCTCTCCGGTGCCATCTGCTTGGCGTCGGGTTGGGAAGGGAGATGCGCACGTTGTGAGACTGCGTCCGTGCAGCTTGTGGTTCCATTTGGCGAGCGCACACAAGGAGACGTCCCAACCTTTTAGCTGCGATCCGAGTTGGCAGGAGGTCATCAGAGAGCGCGTCTCCAGAGTCGCGTGTCGTGTTCTGCAGAAGATAGGACGCCTAGACGGGCGTACTAAGTGACGCACGCAATATACCATGAAGCGTTTGAAAGGTTCCTCTTAGACACACCGGCCAATTCCAGTTGGGATGTGAATACGTGCCCAGTTCTTGCCCACCATGTGTATGTTATATTTCATTTAATGGTGTTTTTAATAGGCCTATTTCATGTGGGTTAACCTAAAGCCTGGTGCTATTAATGTTCTGTGTGCTCAAGGCTGTGTATTACGCAGTAATATAGCTGCTGTTAACGGTACCATGTGTCACATGGGTAGAACGACTCATTTTTATGTGCTTGAAGTCCATTGGAAACGTGGTGTACCTGCTACATCCTTTCCTTATTCCTTTAGCAGTCTTTGACGGCGCCTAATTGCATGTCCCATGTTTTTGATGTGGTTAACCCTTCTAGGAGACCATATCTAGTTCTGCTGGCGGCACGTGGCAGACAGTGGGCTGTGTGTGTGTGGGTCTGTGTGTTTGCGTGCGTGCATGTGCGTGCCTGTGTGTGTGTGTGTGTGTTGTGTGTGTGTGTGTGTGTGTGTGTGTGTGTGTGTGTGTGTGTGTGTGTGTGTGTGTGTGTGTGTTTTTGCGTACATACAGTTCATAAGACTAAGAAACCTGACTTAGCATTTAATGGATACTGCATCCTCAAATAATGTGCGTATGAATGCTCACACTCACATACACACACACACACACACACACACACACACACACACACACACACACACACACACACACACACACACACACACACACACACAAATACATGCACACGACCGCCATTAGAAATCAGGGTAGAGGGTCTCTTTTAGTTGCTGAAATTAAAGACCTCCCGTGAGGGTTTTTAAGATGAAGGACCCCCACTGTCCCCTCCCTAGAACCCCCCCTCCATCAAAACCCTTTTTAAACACCAAGCTAGCAATTAGCAGCACCCATGGGCTCCCTACCCATCCATTACCACATCCAGAGGAGACCTCAGCTGGCTTCCTGCGCTGCCTTTCATGTTGGCCGGGGCTGTAGGAAATTCAGCGTGTTTGATGGTTTCGGAAGACACGCAGTTTGAAGAAGAAGAAGAAGAAATAAGCCGTGGTTAGAGGAAGAGGAGGAGGACCAAGATGTGGGGAGGCGCTGGGGGTAGAATGTTTTAGTCACTTCATTGTCTGGCCGCCGCACAAAAGTGTGCACGGCACGTTGCGCCGCAATTACCTAAACAGACGGGAGGTCTGGCAAGTGTGTGTGTGTGTGTGTGTGTGTGTGTGTGTGTGTGTGTGTGTGTGTGTGTGTGTGTGTGTGTGTGTGTGTGTGTGTGTGTGTGTGTGTGTGTGCATGTGTGTGTTTGCACATGCCTTGTAGTTAGTCTGCCTCGTGGTTGTTTCATCTGCTGCTGGTGTTTTTTTTTCTCCTCCTTCGCTGCCTTCATCCTTGTCAGATATACGACACTGGCCAAGAGACAAATCAGTGGTAGCCGTCTACTGGAAGTACCTGGACAGATAGAGTGACTCAGACAATAATTGACTTGACTCATTGTTATCCTGTCATACAAAGCCTTGATTGAATAAATCAAGGAAGTAGTATATTACGAAGTGGTGGTACATCATGTACAATGTTTCTGGGGAAATGACCAGGTTTATTTTTCCATAATATGATTGTAGTTGACACCCCATCGCAACACTTTCACAAAATAGTATTTTGCTAAAGGTGAACAATGTGGCATTTAATTGTATCCAGGTTTGATCAGGCCAACCACCTGTATGAATAAATGTATCTAGTTACCTGTCGAGCTAGCTATTGCACACATTTCATTCATCAGTGTCTGTGTGTGTGTGTGTGTGTGTGTGTGTGTGTGTGTGTGTGTGTGTGTGTGTGTGTGTGTGTGTGTGTGTGTGTGTGTGTGTGTGTGTGTGTGTGTGTGTGTGTGTGTGTGTCTGTGTGTCTGTGTCTGTGTCCGTGTGTGTTCATGAGAGGAAACAGCATGCATTATCTGACTTGCCACAGACCTGTGCCTAACAGTATTTGGCAGGTAATTTCTCTAAACCCAGCTATTGCATGTTAGCTCAATTACAAATATGCCAGCACATTTCTCTGTACAGCTGTGCTATTGTTTGCAGACACCCCCCCCCCCCCCCCACACCTGACCCCCTCCCCTCCCGTTGTTACCCCTGGCAACATTGAGAAACACCAGGCTGCCATAGGCCCTTCTCTAATTGCTCTTAAAGCAGATCTGATTTAAGGAAAATGAAATCCAGACACGCTGGGCTTATGGGGTGCACAGTTTCACCACCACTCCTCTGCCTAACCTTAAGCACATACACATGCATGCACACACACCCAAACACACACTCACAAATGTACATGTGTGTGTATGTATGTGTGTTATTGTTATCATCACAGAAACCATAGCGAGTGTGCCTCAGTTCTAGGAGGGCTTTGGAATAGTTTCCATTAGCAGGTCTCGTCGATCAGGCGTACTTAAACCTGCCCTGTTAGGGCTTTTACTGTTAACCACACCTGTGTGTGTGTGTGTGTGTGTGTGTGTGTGTGTGTGTGTGTGTGTGTGTGTGTGTGTGTGTGTGTGTGTGTGTGTGTGTGTGTGTGTGTGTGTGTGTGTGTGTGTGTGTGTGTGTGTGTGTGTGCGCATATAGGAGGTGCTGCGGATATAGAGCATAGCACTACCTTACTCTAACCTCTTAGATTCCTCAAAAGACAAGCAGGCAGTCAGAATTTGGCAGCCTCTAAACTCAACCCAGCTGTGTGTGTGTGTGTGTGTGTGTGTGTGTGTGTGTGTGTGTGTGTGTGTGTGTGTGTGTGTGTGTGTGTGTGTGTGTGTGTGTGTGTGTGTGTGTGTGTGTGTGTGTGTGTGTGTGTGTGTGTGTGTGTGTGTTTTTTGTGTATGTATGTGTGTGTGAGTGTGTATTTGTGGTGTGTATATGTGTATATGCCTATAACTGTTTGTCGTTCGTAATCTTTGTGTATGCACATTTATGTGTGTTGTGTAATCTATGCACATTTATGTGTGTGTGTGCGTGTGCGCAAGTGTCTGTCCAGGTTTGTGTGGTGTGTATCTGTGTTTGTGCCTTATAGTGTGTGTGTGTGTGTGTGTGTGTGTGTGTGTGTGTGTGTGTGTGTGTGTGTGTGGTGTGTGTGTGTGTGTGTGTGTGTGTGTGTGTGTGTGTGTGTGTGTGTGTGTGTGTGTGTGTGTGTTTGCGTGTGTGTGTGTGGGTGAATGTCATGTATATTTTTGTAGGCATACATCTTTGAGTGTGTGTCTGTGTGTGTTTTTCGCACGTGCATGCGTGTGTACACGTTTGTGGTGTGTATCTTAGTATGCATATAAATGTTTGTGTGTATACGAGTGCATGCTTCTGTGTTGTATCTCCTCTGTGTGTTGGGTGTGTTTATTTACCAGTGCTGTGTTCCTGTTGTATCTCCTCTTTGTGTCTGCATGTGTTTGTTTACCCTTGCTGGCGGGCTGTGTTCCTCCTCTGTCTGTGGGGTGTGTTTATTCACCCATGTGGGTGCTCAGCGGAGCACAAGCCCAGACCTGAGCACCACGCCAGCACACACACCAACAGGGGCTGCGGTCCAGTGCAAGACAAAACGACTGAACCCTGAAACCAGAGATGCTCAGCATCGCCTCTCAAGGACGCTCATTTTCTCTGTTTGTCTTTCGTGGGTCCGTCCATTCCTCCCCACATTCCCATTTGTTTATGCGGCTGTTGTTGCTACAGCCTCACAGCTTGGAGGGCTTCCCTCCCACGGGAGGTGTGATGGGGTACACTGTAATTGAATGGAGGTGTTGATGGTAAATATCATTAACACTAACTAGGCCAGCCTTTGGCCAGCCGCTGGCCGGTCCATAACAAGATGCAGTGTGAGCGTAGAGACATTGTAGAACCTCTATGAGCAACCTGGGTCGCTTCACCTCTCACCTCAGCTGCCACTTTCCTATACCCGTAGCACTACCTTACAGGCCAGATAACTGCAGAGCGAGGGCGCTGATGTCACATCTGTGGTCATGTCTGTTTTTACAATGCATCCTCAACGTTCAACTTACAATCCATGCCACAAAATCACCAGAAAGCCTGGTCCCTTCTCTGGCCAAAGTGGCTTTTTCGTTGACTCCGCCAGTCACCAACGCATGAGAAAATGACGTTATGAGATCTTATCGATTGACAAGAGCAAAAATGGAGGAGATTTGGTTTCTCTTTAGCTGTTTTTGTGTACATTTTTCGATGGATGGTCAGTCTGCCACTAAATGTGCGGTTCCAGTGAACTAAAGAGATTTATGAGGGTTTCTTTGGAAGTAATAAGGAGTGACTTTTGGTAGAATTAGGGAGTTCAGGCTTTTGAAGGGTCCTCTTATTAATACGGTTGGAACATTTGAATGAAGTGTTATCACTATGAGATGAACAAACAACCACCGGGACTCCTTAATGCTGTGTATCAACACTATATAAATGGAAATGGAAAACCATTTCTTTGAATAAACAAGAAAGAACCACTGCATTTGCTGTCTTGAATTTGCAATTGGTAGACATTGATGTATTTATACTTGGATGCCAATGTAAGTGTTGCTGTGTATCAAACCAAACAAATGAATTCCTTGAGCTGATCAACTAATCACATTTTGATCTTGATACGATCTGGGCTTCCCGCGATCATGGACACATAAAAAAGACTCAAATCGATTATCGTGGAAGTCTTTTTGGAGCAGGAGTCATTTTTTTCAAGCCTCGTTTTCACTCTCCCCAAAGTGCCGAACGTAACAACACACAGAGCTCACGTTAGCTTAATAAAAAAATGCATTTACTTGTTTCAGAGACATTGAAGCAATCTCTGCCAAGAAATGATATAAAAATCCTTATATTCACATAATATGAGTGATTAATATTCCTTATCTCAATTTTGTAACCAAATAAATGTTCCTGCTGCAGTCGACCAGCTCTGCTGTCCACATATGAACAACAAAAAACAAAATCCCACTGCAATCCTCGCAATGTACAAACAAACGCACCGGTGCATGGAAAAGATTCATATCATTTCTCTTAAAGTCTCATAATAGGCAGTCAAACATCATACAACATCAAAAACTATTTTGTTATGGTTTCGCATTCATATGATGCTAAAGGCTCTCCTTGCTTTGATTCAAGCCAGAGGAGATTGTTGTTTCAGCGAAGGTGTGACACAGGTCTCCAGTCAGCTGATGAAATACTAACATGCATGAGAGACAGATCTTTATGGCACGCGATTACACATCATGACTCCCGAGGAGACTCGACATGCCTGACTGATGATTACAATGGTGGAAAGTAAACACATTCGATGATTGTTGATTCATCTGAATTCTGTTGTTGTTGTTTTTGCTGCTTGTTGTCTTGCAGACTACCAGTTGAGAACCCAGTAGCCCTCCCTGCATGGTCTTACGGTACGTCATCCTCCATCTCCAGCCAGACAGACAGATGGATAAGCTGTGGAGGAAGGGATGGATACGCCTGGTAGCCGGTACACATGGGAACAAACTCTTTCTACTGTGTAAACCTCGAGGGACGCACATTGGGTGGGCTGTGTCAGTTTATCCCTGGTGTTAAATTAACAGATCGGTTCAAACTCGGCTCCGCTCCTGTTTGGTATACGTACCATGGGTTTGCGGAAAAAAACTGAAAATATACTGTGTAGTCTTGTGAATAGTTTCTTTATTCAGATTCCTTTCTGTTTTAATTTTTGATTTTTATACTTCTAAGTGCCATAAACGGTTGGATTGATCATATGGATCTACATTTGTGAAAAATATTTTGTGGGGAAAAAAACATTGTTTATTTCTCGTTGTAATAGAAATACAATGGGTACATTGGTGGAAACTAGCTTAGACTTTGTTTGCCTACAAAACAAGTACACAAGTATTTGTTTTTGACCGTGTATTTGATTAAGCGATTTGTTAATTCTTTCATCCCAAGTAAAAATTAGAAGACTTTTTCCCTCTCTTGAAACCTTAGCTGAACATGCATTGCAAACAGTGGCCATGCTTTCGTCCTCCGCGACTAAAAAAAAACGTCCTCACCAGCGATGACTTTGCTGTTCTTCTCCCTAATCTCCTCCGCCCACAACACATGGCACTACCCAGGTGTAGCCGATATTTATTGTGCATTCCTAACATGAACAGACGGTGAAATCCCAAAACGGTATCACCCCTAAATCTATGTGAAGAATATTTGCTTAATCATTCAAATGTACTCCTGAAAAGTTGCGTGGCAACCAACTTAAAACACAATTTTATGATTTAGCCTGATGCATTCATTTTATTCTCGTGTCTGGCTGTTAATAACAAAAAGTAAACAACATTACGCCCATTTCATATTTGACAAATCAGCGATATGATTTTTTGTATAATATATTGAATTGTATCATATTGTATTATATTGTGAAGTTAGCTTGATCGCTGGTTCCAGGATAAACAAGCAACAAACTGTTGTTGCATCACAATTGTATATATAAATAATTGTTTGCATAATTATTATAGAACAACACAAAGACTTAGGATGGTCTGAGCTCTTCAGAAAGCCAAATGTATACTTCACCGGTTGTCTTTGTTTCTTGGTACGATATAACTTCCAGGTATCGATAGAATACCTGGAAGTTTGTCCGAGCTCTCACCTGGTACAGAGGACTTTATGATTTCATGTTGATGTGTGTGATTAGAAAATAGGTTTAAAATATAAAATTATAAATAAATGTAGCCACAATGGATTGAAAATCAAGCTAATTCAATTCCTCCTTGCCAAAATATAAATGTCTGGCAGGGAAGCATAACTGAGTGTGTGAAGACTGATTTGTAAGCATCTAAATTGAGCAATGTGCATTATTAAGATATTAAAATGCACAATACAATAACACATAATGTTCCTTTACGCCAGTAACTCATTCTGCACAACACCCTAAGGAACATAACATCTGTTTATCATTGTCCAAGATGTATTATGTCATCAAAACACCCTGATCGTGTGCTATGTGTTATCAAACTGTTACCAGCAATAAATCAGTTTCATGGAATGGCTCCAGTCTGAATTGATTGAACACATTGCAAACGCCACGAGTGATTTTAGATGATGATCAAAATCCAAAATCTTGCAGAATATAATAATGTAACTAACTAATGTATATACTGTATATCTCTGGCTTACACAGTAAGTTCTGTTTTTTTAGACGTTAGACCTTCATTAAAAGTCTGCAGGAGACAATTTGGTCAATTGGAAGCGTTGGACACAGTCATAAGTAATTGTATGGTTGCTAGCATTAGTCTTTGTGTGTGTGCGTGTACAGATATGTGGGATGGTCTTTACAATGGAGACCATCCATGCTGATCACATTAACTCACTGTTTCACCCACATCGATTTCCTGAAATTAGATAGTAATCAGGCCAATCAGGGACTGGGTCCTACTTAATGACGTCACCAGGCCTATCAGGGACTGCGTAGTAGTTTGGGACATAAGTTACAGCCCGCCACGGAACACGTAAACATTATTAGAGTAAACACAAACATAAGTGCAGTTATTGCAGAAATATTCTTAATAACAACTATTAAACAAAAGACTATACACTAGCATTGTTTCTCTGCTCTTTGCTGTTCGTCTATACCCTGTTTGTCCACTGAACAACGCACCGCAATGGAGTCACATGTTTTGTTACGCTGATAGGCTGAAGGAGTTCGTATGTGAAGACAAGTACTCGCGCTCACTGAAATCAATGTGGGCGACCATAGGTCCAGTCTGATCCGTGTAGCGAAACAGAATGTGAGGTCACGTGCTCAGGATGGTCTCCAGGCAAATGTCTAGTGTATGTGCATTGTACGTTTTTGTAACTCATAGTTATGTGTGTGTGTGTAGGTTTAAAACCCCCTGTATTCTGCGCAACTTCATATAATGGGCCTCTCAGGCTCCGCTGAATGCTTTAGCAATAATAAACTCCATCATTGTTTCTGCGTCAACGCAATTTATGAACGTAATCAGCTGGAAAGGAGGAAGACGCTGCACCTGCAGGGATCGCTGGACACCCCAGAGAATGGATGTTTGTTGCACGTGCTGCTAAACCCCACAGCAAGGCGGAAAACTGTAACCCCACTGAAGCATTAAACATTATACCCATTTCGCAACCTCAACATGTTGTTCTAATCCAAGTCTTCCTGAATGGCGTAATAACAAGTTATACGGCCGGGCTGTGCGTGGGAGTTTGTGTAGAATAGGCTATTTAACAAGCTCCCCAGCTGTAGGCCTATGATGGATTCAGCAGCCAGGTTTCCATCTACGTTTTGTTTTAAATGACTCGGGATACGGAACGTTGACCCTAACTAACCCTAAAGAAAACAAGCAAGAGAGAAAAATCCATAAAGATGTCAAAAAATGACAGGAACACAGGAGAAGTAAAGAGCACAAGGAAACAAAAGAAAATAATAACAAGAATAAAGGATGATCATTTCAACTGTTGTTTGTTTGGAGCTGGTTCTGACTCGCTGGCTTTTCACCACTGGCCCAGATACACATGCTGTGTTTCTCTAAAAAAAATATTTTTTTCAGTTTTCTGCAGGAAAAAGGAAATGCTACAGCAACAGAGATAGATGTTCTGTTGTTTTTATACCAAACATAACAATTTTGTTTGATTTTGAACGCTTGCTTCAAAAGAAGCTTCTTGGATTAATGCTACATTGCCTCAACTTTACATTGCGCAGAATGTCTTTAACTTCTGCTGATGCTAATTCCATCCGTGAAGCATTCTCAGTACCCCTTAACACGTATCTGTCGTTTTTAACCCTTATCTTGTCGTTTTCAGAAGTAACCTGTGATAGCCTTCGTATCGGTTACCTGCAGCTGTGTGTGTATCAGTTCCTATTTAAAGTGCATCATGTTCTTCGCCCCTGTCTCAGCCCTCAGCCGTCTTCTTCCAAAACCAATGCGTCATTATTTACCAGGCCATGCGCAACGGCCCATCCCCTTGGTACCATAGGTACGGGCAGGTAGCCCTTTTGTTTTGCTACCATAGTAATTCAAGAAATAAGAGCTGATATCATCCCATCAATGAATTACGTGATGACTCATGTTGAACACTGAGTCCAGAGGTCACTCGTTGTTATGTCTGGTGTTTGGCTGCACAGCAACCTCTCTTGTGTGCAAAACATTTCAGTATGATTCCATTGTTGTTTCATTATTCAGTGAAAGGGTTAGGGTTGTATTTTGCAACCCTTCCTAGATCCTATGTGTTTTTAGATTGAACCCAAAAAAACGGTTGGCGCATTACGGGGAACCAGTCAAGTGGTCAACCAGGCTGAGTAGGCCTAGGGTGCCATCAAATATCACGTCATTTGTCAACTTAGTGATGTTGTTCTCATGTAATGTCCATTATGTGTCTGAATTAAGTCTATTATTTGTTTGGACGTAACCACATTGTCCAAAAGGTACATAACCAAGTTGATTTCCAAGTAATGCAGTCCCTGTTTAATCTTTAATCGGCAGCTTTTGTAATTGTTGTTGCACAATCGCTTTTAAGACCTCCTTATCTTCTTCCCTGATCAAGGCTTTCTGCGCTCAAGGAAAGACAGAGAGACGGGTGGAGTAAGCCTTTTCCTTTCGAGTTGCTTTTTTAATCATGTTAGTCGGCTGTTGCTCGATGCCAGGTCCTAACAAAACAGCCCTTCTGTTGAGCTGCAAACAAACAGTTTGGGTTTCCCCCACTCTAGCGACAATACCGATTGTTGTCAGGTTCTCACTTTTTGTGTAATTCACATCGGCTCAACATTACAGATCAGAATCAATCAGGAAATCCTGCCTGACATCCACCGTGCTGATGCACCTATACAGTGGGTTATTCTTCGCCAAGTTCATAACTCAAACACCTGGCATACACACACGCATAAACACGCATACACATGCACACAGACACAGACAAACACACCAGAGTATACCCCTTCTTAGCATTGCGAAGCGTTACCAAATTGAACTACATTCAATACAGCACAGCGAAAACTATGACCAATTTTGACATAACAAAGGAGAGTGGTGCATATTGGACCCTGCCTGAAAATAAGGCTTGATAAAACATAACGCAAGGTAACATTGTCAGCTTTTTCTTTGCTTGTTATAAACCTATATGTACTGACATTGATTGACAATGTCACGCTGTCACAAAGCCATGAACCATGAAGAAACACACGTTTACCACTTGACGTTTTCTTTATTTTTTTGTGCAGATCCCGAGTGACAGGAGTGCCGTTCATCCTGGCAGCTCTAAGTGTTTAACAGGGGTCCGTCTGTTGCACATCTGGAGGTTATTGGATATTAGCAAAACGTTCCTCTTTGCATCAGGTTGAATTTCTTTCCTTTTCTTCCTCCCAAGATAACGCACCGCTTTGATTGTTTACGTCTGTCTTGTATATTTGAGAGAGGCATCTGTCCCTGCTTATTTCTCCTTTCTAAGGTACCCTACAGTAATGGTTTCTTAGTAAAGCCTACATGGGCTACAGCTGGTTCTGCAGCCCTGTGAGACGCATGTTGAAACCTTTTACTGGATATTCATATTCACACCACAGGATTGTTGAATACTTGATCCTCAGGACCATTCCTTGGGTGTGCATTCCAGGAGTGTGCATTATGTTTCAATAACGGGACAGGGATGATATTTAACCATTCCCATATCAATGCGCTGTAAACCCATTATTAAACCTAATTCTAGTTTTTCGGGCGGATGCAAATTTCAGCTTCGATTCAAATCCATCCCCTTCTCCCTGTTGTGCATTATGTTCCAACAAAGGGACACAATTTTAGTGAAATCTTATGTAATCCTTACATACGACATTCTTCACACTATTTATCGACTTGCTTGTTCCTGTTTTATTATAAATGAAATGTGTGGTAATACATAGAAATTTAATATTTTGTCCGTAAACAGCTAGGGAAAGTTTGTGTCCACACTATTGAAAAGCTCAAAGTTTCTCCAGTACGGTTCCCGCCATGCTTGGACAACATTAATGACCTGAACATTATTTTTAGCGCTGAAGCATCGTGAGTGGACAACTCTGAGCGTTTCAGAGGGATGAGAGAGTCGCTAGACAAATAATACTCCCCTATCACGTTAGGATCCTGAAGACTGAAAATCCTAATTCCATTGTGTTATGTTTTGAAAAGTATTAAGCAAGTGATTTATGTACTTCAACATTGGACAATATCAAAAACGCACAGCAAACCCAATGGTCATCCATCATTAACAAAGACACACAAGGGAAGATGTATGTCAGCTTATTTTCAATGAACCAAGCACTATAATGATATGTTAAAGATGTTTTTCTTAATTCGCTTAGTTTCCAAAAAGGAAAAAACGTATGTCAATCACATTGATAAGACCGTACACTTGGGCCCTTGTTTCGACACTTGGCTCTCTTGGCATTTGCTAATTTCCCTGTGTTCTCTAAAGTCCACCAATCAACCCATTAGGCCAGGGCCTGTCAACTCAGCTGCTGGCCTAGGGACAACCCTGTTTGAACAGAACCCGTTTAAATCTGCATTCACTACCTGGCCAGCAATCTTAGATACGGCCATCATGGCCTGCCAAATACTTGCACAACACACCACCTCCACCAGCTCCTTCAGTGTACTCTTCCTCTCTTTATGTGTTAGACAGTGGGTAACAAATTGGCTTTGTCTGCTTACACAACCTTCCTAGAAGCTGGTGCTGCATTGGCCGTGTGGCAGCAGATAGTGGCATACACCCTGCCTGCCGGTATGCTATGCTAAACCCTACGAGCTAACAGCTTTGATGGGATTCCTTTCCTCTTGCCGGCCTCCTGGGGTCCCAGACACACCGTTGGAATATACATACCCCTTGTAGCGCTGCCGCAGTACCTTCATTTCCCAAGACTTAAATTTATACAGCACAATTATCTTAATCCCCTGAAAATGTTCTGTCTTGCTTTTGTATGCTTAAAGGTTGGATATGGGATTTGCGAAACGCCAGCGGATTTTGAAAACACACAACTCAAATGGTCCTACCCCCTCTCCTTCAAAGCTGACTCTGACTCCACCCATTCCAAGGACATGGACACGCAATCATGCTCGAGCGCGAACACAGATGCGTGAGAGTGAGCCATTAGCGAGTTAGCTAGCTCCAGTAGCTACCACAGGATAACAACAAACAGAAGCTTGCTCTGGGTCACGAGCTTTGAGTACGTGCACAAAGGGGTCACGCGCGGGGAGCGGGGAGGGGGAATGCAGTACGACCGTTTGATTGACGTACTTACTGTCCAATGCCGTCTCGGTGGGTCTGGAAATCATGGGCTGGAGTTTTTCGAGCCCTGCCCGTTCCACAGATGATTGACTTGTTTAATTTTCATGTCAGTACTTCTAACTCAGTGGCTGTAAGTGGGTTATGATAAGGATTTCAAGTAATTTTGCAAAAATGGCCAAAAAAAAAGAATTCCATACCCAACCTTTAAGTATATGTGTGTGTGTGTGTGTGTGTGTGTGTGTGTGTGTGTGTGTGTGTGTGTGTGTGTGTGTGTGTGTGTGTGTGTGTGTGTGTGTGTGTGTGTGTGTGTGTGTGTGTGTGTGTGTGTGTGTGTGTGTCTGTGTGTGTGGGTGTGTGGGTGTGTTAGTGTGTGTGTGTGCACAGGCAGCATTGGGAAATCCACCACTTATTCACCTCTACTACCTTGCCATAACTATCATCCATCTGTACACAGCGTGACAGTATAATTGGTTAATAAATGATGAGCCAACAACGACGGACACACCCACTGCTCTTTCCAGAAGAGGCACTCTTCAAGTGTTTGTGTGTGTGTGTGTGTGTGTGTGTGTGTGTGTGTGTGTGTGTGTGTGTGTGTGTGTGTGTGTGTGTGTGTGTGTGTGTGTGTGTGTGTGTGTGTGTGTGTGTGTGTGTGTGTGTGTGTGTGTGTGTGTGTGTGTGTGTGTGTGTGTGTGTGTGTGTGTACCTGTGTGTACCTGTGTGTACCTGTGTGTGTCTGCGTGCTTAGCGTGTGCGCCTGTGCCTTTTGAAGTGGCCTCGTTGCACACGGCTTACACATTTACAACTGATCCGCCATCTTTGCCTTGGTCGCCATTACAAGTCTCTCCCAGTGGTTGTTGTTTTCCTAAAGGGAAATGGGCCTGTTTTCCGCTGCCAAGCAACCGTCCCTCTGGGGTAATCCTATTGACGTAAGACGAGTGTTACGGAGCATATGACGTCTGGCGGCGTATGCCCTGCGTGTGGGAGTCACAGGCGGCGTGCCGGTGCTGTCTGTGTGTGTGTATGTGTGTGTGTACGTGTGTGCATTTATTTTGGTGATGTCGGAGGGTTACAAGGTGAAGAACCAGCCCTTTATCAGTCTGACAGGTCCTCTCTTAAGGCTTTGTTATGGTTCCACGTTGACCCAATGCAATGACCACGCAGTTGCTTCCACGCAGTCGTGAAACCTGTTTTGGATCTGCGCCGGGTTTACGTTAGCGGACCAATCACAGCCCTTGCTCTGGCGTCACTACGAAGCAAGGACACACTTTTTGAGAGGTGCACGTCAGGCCCTTGCAGTGGACACAAGGATGATCCGCAAGAACTTAATGGGTCCGTAAACCCCCTTGCATTGCGTCAACATGAAACCATAACTAAGCCTTTACAAGCTCACGCAATATGGTTACTTTATCTGTGTTTTCTTCATTTTGGGGAGCGTACTTATCCAGAGACCCCAGGTTCACCTGTGATGGTATCTCCTTGTAAAGGATTGGAGTACTGCGTAGGGCTTGATGCTATTATCTGTTGCAGCATACAAGGCACAGGCATTCCTCCCAGCCTTCTGATCCTCTGCCTCTTATACCTTACAGTACAAAAACAGGATCAGCTAAATGGTTGACATCTTGATTTATGACTTCACTCGTCTCCAAAACGACGAGGGAAGGTCAGGCTAATCCTCTTTGATGATAATCTCAACAATAAAGAACAAATCCTCACGACACCCACGTAGGATCCCACACGCCCCTTCATCAACATGTTTGACTGTGTGTGTGTGACTGTTTCTCCACTTAAAACTCCCCTTTAGAAATAGAATATGATAGCAGAAAATAGCTACAGTTATTATTTTGTGTTTGTCTGTGTCTTTGTCTTTGTGTGTACATTTGTGTGGCAATTGCATGTGTTCTGTGTTATGAGTATTATTGGGTGTGGTTGTGTGTGTGTGTGTGTGTGTGTGTGTGTGTGTGTGTGTGTGTGTGTGTGTGTGTGTGTGTGTGTGTGTGTGTGTGTGTGTGTGTGTGTGTGTGTGTGTGTGTGTGTGTGTGTGTGTGTGTGTATGTGTGTGTGTGTGTGTGTTTGTGTGCTTTCGGTGTGTGTGTGTGTGGTGTATCTGTGTGTGTGTGTGTGTCTGTGTTCTGTGTTCTGTGTGTGTCTGTGTATGTGTCTGTGTATGTGTGTTTGTGTGCGGCTGTTTCTGTTTTCCCTTTGGTGACGATGTCACAACAGGGCCAGATTTCTATATGCTATTGCACACACACACACACACACACACACACACACACACACACACACACACACACACACACACACACACACACACACACACACACACACACACACACACACACACACACACAGGCAGTCACAGACATACAACCACAAGCCAAAATATTTGGCCGTGTGCCATAATGAGTTTCTTAAAAAGTGGTTAAACCAATTAACTGATCGCACTTCTTTGGACTCAGTAATAACAATTATAAGCACAATTTTATGTCCCTTTCAATGTAGTACAAGTATGCTTCACTCCAAAAAGAATCAAATAGAAAATAGTGACCATAAAATAAAAGTAAAATGTAGAGAAAGAAATTATAAACAAATTATAAACTCGATATTCAAAGTGAGAGAATGTGCGCGTTCAAAATACTTTAGAACTGCCATTAAATACAGGGTGGATAGTTTAATGTTTAATGACGCCAAGAGTTTCTTACCATCTCGGTGTCCTTGTAAGGTCCCTGCTTGAGTGATCATAAATATATTTCAGCCCCTAAATCTCAGCAAGTCTTGCTGCGTGCAACTATTACATCCTTAGATAAACCGAGAGTGGGATGCGATTTTCCATATTTGACAAAAAAAAAATGTTTTACAGATACCAGATACAAATGGAATAGTTCATCTGGTATTGTTGACCAATTGCAGACAACGGTGTATTGGGTGGCATGTGGGAAAAATTTGCAGCAATTGAAGCCCAATTTGCCATTTCAATTTGGTCACAAATCCACCATTTTGTCTGCGTGAACACATCGATTTCAATCTCATTTTAAGGATACTGGGAGCTCTTAAAAGCTCATACAGTGGTGACATGTTCAGGATTCAAGTTGACCAGTCGCAAAAGGATGTTTGTGGCATATCTTGTTGACGGCCTGCAGTTGCTCCTGGCAACAGATGGCTTACAGTGCAAACACATGCTTGTTAGGATGTGCAATGTGTTGTCAGTGTGCAGCCATTGACAGGAGACAACATCCACTCCTGCTGCTAGACAGACGTAAAAAAAACAGCATGCTGCATGTGCTATTTATTTACACAGTGCGAGATAATCCATCAAAACATGCGTGGTGTGTGAAAGGACAGAACAATTTAATCATGTCTGTATTATTTATTTAGGACCCCCCTGAGTACTGTTGAAACAACTGAAAGTAAAAACTCTTGCCAATTTTTTATCAATGCTGTGACGCTGTGTTTTGTTTTGCACTGTCCCATTGTCAACTCTGTCAACAATCGCTCCGCGATTAGATGTTAATTATAGTCTGTGATAACAACAAATGTTGAACGCATCCCTGGCCCGCCTCAAAGACGACAAAGAAAGCTTTATCTTCCTCTGCTGAGATGGTCTTGTACTTTGTAGAAGGACGTGATCCCCTGCTCTGAATTTGAAGCATTCACTTAAATATTGTGGTGAACCAGTGGATTGTTATTTTGTTTGTGTTCAGAAAAATCTAAATAGTTTAAAATCAAATCTTTCTGTTTTTAACTTTGTGCCTCCCAGGGGCTAGTTTAATAAAGTTCTCCCATGATTGGCGTATCGTAGTGTCATATTTAAGAAATCGATATTGGCTTTATAGATCAAGCGCTCAGCTTGGGTAATCCTTCTCTCAAAGTTATTGCCAAAACAAACAAAGGACAATCAGAGTATTTTGACAATTGAGCAGTCATATTTTATTATACTAACGACAATAACACATGGATGACAACCCCTAACTCAAAACCCTGCAAAAGGCTCTGCGTTAATGAAAACAGAGAGACGAAAAAATCTTTACAAAGAAAGACGTCTCTTCTAGAAGGTCATAGGTCCCGTGTGAGCAGAAGGAAGACAATATCAGTAACAATAAGTCAAGGGAAGGTAAGGATGAAAAGCAAAAATACTAAATGTTTTATAATTATTTATAGTAAATTTACAATTCCAACTGAAATGCATGTGAAACAAAAGTATATTTGGTATGTGTGTCATCTGATTTTGTTTATTTGGTCAGTTGTATTATTACCCTGTGATTATACTTTTTGTAACTTTAACATTTTACCCTATATAGTTATTATTAAAAAAATGTGTGTACTATTTCATGTCCCAAATAGGTAGTAAAAATGTAAGTTCCCAGTCTGTGGTTCTGTGCATCTGACAATGAAAGTCCTGAACTGGAACTTGACCTTGAACCTAGGTAAGTGTGTGAATGCTTTTGTGTATCCATGTGTGTGGCAAATCGGAAGGCATGAGAAAAAAAACAAAAAGTGACAAGCCACACAACCCACAGGTTCTTTGTGTTTCTATTGGTACATTCAACCTGTATGTAAAATCAAAAAAAAACAGGCATGGACAGTTTGAGGAACCGACAGAGCAATAAAGACATCAAGCTGTCTCCTTGGGGCAGGGCTTGTGGATCCTACACTGTTCTAGCAGTAGACGCGGTATAGGTAGAAGTACATGTCTTACACAAACGCCAAAGGACCACGGCTGACAGGTCCGTGGCTCAGCGAGTCGCCAGAGACGTGGGTGCCTGATCTGTCTCTGTTAGAGATGGGGAAAGCATTGGCAAATGTCAGCTTTAGACACTGCTATTTACTCCCACGACTATAATCACCACGACTTGTGCTGACGTAGAGAAAACACACACACGCACACGCACACGCACACGCACATGCACACACTCATGCATTGCATTGCATTGCACGTTCACACACGCATGCATGCACTGCAAAAAGACACGAACATAGAACTGGCCTTCTTTCATCAATTTGCCCCACGCAGGCAGACACGGACGCATACAGGCACAAACTCGAACACACACACAAACACAACGCATACACCGAAGTCAATCAAAACCATGTGATGTTGTGTTTCTCAGGGATTATTTCTGATCCCACGTAGTTGGAAAGTAATCTATCAAAATATAATTTTTATATAATATATATTTATCTGTAGCTCTGCATTCTACCTTAAGATCTATCTATCAATATAAAAAGCTATCCATATCTTTATCTATCTATGTATTTATCTATCTTTCGGCATCTCTCTCTCTCTCCTCTTGCTCTCTCTCTCTCTCCTCTTGCGCTCTCTCTCTCTCTCTCTCTCTCTCTCTCTCTCTCTCTCTCTCTCTCTCTCTCTCTCTCTCTCTCTCTCTCTCTCTCGT
>OLKM01000149.1:453383-455883 GCA_900291075.1 Melanogrammus aeglefinus
TGTGTGTGTGGTGTGTGTGTGTGTGTGTGTGTGTGTGTGTGTGGTGTGTGTGTGTGTGTGTGTGTGTGGTGTGTGTGTGTGTGTTGTGTGTGTGTGCTTGCTGCGTGCGTGGTGGCGTGCGTGCGTTGCGTGCGTGTTTTGTGTAGTGTGTGTGTGGTGTGTGTGTGGTGTGTGTGTGTGTGTGTGTGTGTGTGTGTGTGTGTGTGTGTGTGTGTGTGTGTGTGTGTTTCCAAACATAATAACAGCTTTCAGGAAACGTTTTTGATGCATGCTTGCAACATATAAGAGCCATTCTGTATATACCATTTGAACCAGACATTCAGGAATATAAGAAAATACATCCATGAAAAAGAACGCACTGGTTAGACATTAAAGAGTACGCCACCAGAAAGGTCAGAGCGCAGTGACTAATGCTCGCCATCTCTGATGTAACGTTATTGCATTTGCCTTTTCTCACTTGCTGGTCCCTGTAGTTTGATTTAAACCTGTAGTAAGTGTTTAAAGGTGAAATGTTGCATGCAATCACAAAGAGAATGTTCCAAATATATATTTTTCTTCTATTAATAGGGTGTTTAAGTTGTTGCTACTCAGTCTTGAATCACATACTATCTGTGATATGAGCAACAGATCCATGGAGGCAAACTATTAAGTTCATCAATTTGCATGAATGAGTGTCACTTACTATGAATGGGCCTTGGGTAATAGGGACACAGTAGCAGTTGTTGGGAAGGAAGTAACTTGCTTCCTGTTTGTAATTCGGTAAATGCCACTTCTGTCTGATTTCACAGCCTCATGCGTCATTTGAACTCCAACTGTGACTTTGCTTTTCCACGCTTGCCTCATCACCAGATTACGGTTAATTTGGAAGAAATGAAATATCACCGTGGAGACAATCTATGCATCAGGAGAAACTCAACAATACATTTGTTCTGGCCTCTTCAGAACTTCAGATCCACTCTTTGTGGATCCCTGTTCTTCTGTTTAAATATATTCTGTAAAGAAAGTACTTAAAGTGTAATTCCGGTGAAAATTGAACCCAGTCTTTTTCGACATGAAAACCCAGACACTTTTTTTTGTTGTTAATTGAGTGTAGAGCTTCAATAAACTCCTGATACGCTTACTAATTTGTTGATGATTTGTTTTATGTGTAGGGACCCTAATCATGCTAATGCAGAGGTGTGGTGCTATTTTGAGCCATATTAGTGGTTAAAAATTGCAGATTCGGAAGCAATCGCTGTGCTCCTATGCCAATAACAAGGCAATTTTGGCTGTTACATTGCTCCGGGCAACTTTGGGCAAGCTCTATACTCAACTAAAAAAGGTGTCTGAAGGGCTTGTTTTATGGGTTTTAATGCTGAAAATTTTTATCTGTCATTACTGGAGATGCTCCCATTTAGCATCCTCTGTTACTCATTGGCTAGTTAGCGGATCCACACGTTTGCTTGTATTGCTTGGAAGGATGCTTTGTTTTACTATGCAATAAAATAACGTCTCAGTGTCATTGTATTAACTAAATGGTTACCTCACTAGCTTAATCAAAAACCCTCATGGTCCACTCACAATTATACTGGCCCATCAACACTTGCAATCCTGCAATTGCTAGGGAGTTTGCTAGTGTCATACATTCCTGGTATTACATTAACCATTTTCCTGTGTTCTCACCCTCCCTGACCAATCCTGTCTATTCCAAGGAACTAGGCTTGGTCTTGGGATTCAACAAAAAAAACAATATTGTCTGAAGGGACTTGTTGCCATGGAGATAGAGAGTAAATAAAGGACTTCATGAAAGATAGTATTTCTGTGATCATTTGTATCAATTGGGTCCTTCCGTGAATTGCAATACAGCTGAATGTGTCTCACAGACACATTCAGCTGTTATAGCATCAAATATCACCACACACCTGTAGAGAGAGAGAGAGCGAGAGAGAGAGAGAGAGAGAGAGAGAGAGAGAGAGAGAGAGAGAGAGAGAGAGAGAGAGAGAGAGAGAGAGAGAGAGAGAGAGAGAGAGAGAGAGAGAGAGAGAGAGAGAGAGAGAGAGAGAGAGAGAGAGAGAGAGAGAAAGCCACAAAGAGAGCACATCCATCTGGGCATGTCCTTCACAGAATGGCCCTAGTAAGCATATCAAAAATAAACAATAAGCAAAAAAATAAAAATACATTTCGGGGCTTAGAAGTATGTCTGATTAAACAATAACTTTAAAGCGCTCGATGCAACGATGCGCGTGTGTTGGTTTATGGATCATCAATGGTCGAGCGAGTCACTGCTCAAACAGCTCAAACAGTAGCAGACACAGCACGAAGTCTTCAATGAAGCAAATACAACCCAAAGGTGAGAGGAGGACTCTCTGTAGACAATGGTGAATATTTACAGATGATTAAAGGAACTTCTGGACGGACCATCTCTGTTGAGCTGAAGGCTTTAGTGTGATGGCGGTTGCTTATATCCTCTTCAAGGTCACTTCCATTGCTATGGTTGCTATATATTGTAACTGCCATGGCT
>OLKM01000149.1:460883-468383 GCA_900291075.1 Melanogrammus aeglefinus
TACTCAGCCGAAAGATTCCTCCAGATAAAACGTATTTGCGATTTTACATCCAAATTGAATCAACGCCGCTTCCAATACAACTTAAAACATGTTGCAATGACATTAAATTGTGTACTTTCCAGATTAAACATCAAACAAAAAGATCCAAGTAACCTCTCCCAACCATATAAAGCCTTGTGGAAGGCCAACGATCACTTGCACGGCCCTATCAAATCGAATCTGAATCGCATTCTTACCACGTTTTGTCTGTGCTGTTTATCCTCTTTACGTTGACATACATACTACACACATTTAATTGTAGTTTCTCTGCAACGCAGGGTCCCTGCCTGCATCCAAAGCATCATCTATCTACCCTTCTTCAGTGTGTAGGCCCATGTCTCGTCAATGATACTGATGAACTCAATATCTTACGATCCAGCCCAAAAACATCCCACACACACACACACACACACACACACACACACACACACACACACACACACACACACACACACACACACACACACACACACACACACACACACACACACACACACACACACACACACACACACACACACACACACACACACACACCAAATGTGAGATTACTACGCATAGTTGGTTGATCCCACTGCCAGTTGTTTTGAAAGCACTTCTTTTGTCCCCCATCTCTCGGTGAGAGGACGAAGCGAGGATATGGTGATGGATGCCCAACCAGGTCTGTAAGCCCAACGTCAAGCTACACAGCCACACCCCTTCTGACTGTCCATATGTGTACATACTTACACTATGTATGTATTGTATTCCAGGTATGTTTGTTTTATTGACTTTGTGTCACTTTTGCTGATTCTCACTATTAGACATACATACACACAGTTCCTATGTATAAAAGCAGCAGAATCCTTAAATTATCTCTTTTACACCGACATAGAGACACACAAAGACACACAAAGACACACACACACAAAGACACACACACACACACACACACACACACACACACACACACACACACACACACACACACACACACACACACACACACACACACACACACACACACACACACACACACACACACACACACACACACACACAATATCTATGCATTAAAGTGGGAAGTAAAGAATTGTACAAAAATGGATACCATGGCACATGATGTGATCCAACCACAGGATGCAACAGACACTCTTGCGGAAAACTTTAGGAAGGGGTCCATCCCGGCATAAGGCTTTGTTATGATTCATCACAGAAAACGGTCTTCTGTGAGGCAGAAGGGACTGACCTCATCTATAACGGATGCTGACTGCACAGTCATCCTGGTGCATTTAAGTCTCAATGCTACGCAGATCATTACCAACGCAAGCTAGTGCCTTTGTGTCTCCAGTATGCAGATTAACTGTGTTATTATACTATCCATCACCCTGTCCATGTGTTTCCATCCATGATCTACTGCTGCTTATTGGTACATTGCAGTCATTACGTAAAAGTTGCAGTTGCATATTTTCTGCTTACCTTGCACCTAACATTTCCTTGTGCATGGAGTAAACATTGAGGGAAACAACTGGTAGGGCTCACATTAACACACATGTGTTCCTTTGTGTGTGGGGGGGCTTGCGTGCCTGTGTGTGTGTGCGTGTGTTTGTGTGTGTGTGTGTTTGCGTGCACGATGCCTGTGTGTGTGTCTGCATGCGTTGTCGTGTGTGTGTGTGTGTGTGTGTGTGTGTGTGTGTGTGTGTGTGTGTGTGTGTGTGTGTGTGTGTGTTGTGTGTGTGTGTGTGTGTGTGTGTGTGTGTGTGTGTGTGTGTGTGTGTTGTGTGCTGTGTGCGTCTGTGTGTGTGTTTGTGTGCCTGTGTGTGTTCGTGTGCCTGTGTGTGCCTGTGCCTGTGTGTGTGTGTGTGTGTGTGTGTGTGTGTGTGTGTGTGTGTGTGTGTGTGTGTTGTGTGTGTGTGTTGTGTGTGTGTGTGTGTGTGTGGTGTGTGTGTGTGTGTGTGTTTCTCATGTGTGTCATGTGTGTGTGTTGTGTGTGTGTGTGTGTGTGTGTGTTTATGAGTCATGCCCAGTTCCAGACAGTTCGAGTGGGTTGGTAGTTGGCAGTAATTCCACGGGTAGACATACTAACGCAGCACGCACTCCAGTCCAAACATACACACATATCCTGTAATGGCACCTTAAGCCCTTCCACACCACACCACACCACTGTGGGCAGTGTTAAGCCACCACACGCATTCCTCCACACTGACATTACTACTGCCACCACACTTGCACGCTCCCCTGCATCCTGATAAATATGGAAAAAATAAAGAAAGAGAGCGAAAGC
The DNA here is from genome assembly GCA_900291075.1 of Melanogrammus aeglefinus. NCBI lineage: Eukaryota > Metazoa > Chordata > Actinopteri > Gadiformes > Gadidae > Melanogrammus > Melanogrammus aeglefinus. The sequence continues at coordinate 463,186 of OLKM01000149.1, forward strand.
TCACATTTCGGACAATACTCGAAAATATTTTCTCCCTGGGGCGAGGGTAAAGTTAATCAATCTCCTTATGAAGCATTTTATGAAAACCCTTTGTTGGGAATAATTAATGATTTAATTGTAGTAAAAAATGTGGTCTTTAGTTAATATTTCATGCCCAAATCCTTTGTCTTGATAACCTCTACATATTTAAAATGCAGTAGCTAGTTTTGAGTGCTGGTTAATTATCCTCCCTGTATTGACGGCTTTGCTGGCTTTTAAAGTGCTTCAAAGTCGGCACGTTAAATGTATTGCAGGTTGCAGAATGTGTTGACCATGTGGGCCTAGGCCTCAGCTCTCAGCCTTCCAATGTCGCGTTGAATTAGTATTGTGTCAGCTTCTGCAGTGGGATGGGCGACGCCGCCATGACTACCAATGAAAGGTGCTCCGTTGCCATTGTTACGGCTCATCTGATGGAGCGCTGGTGTCAAACGACGGCCAGTTTGTGTGTTGAGTATCAGTTGGCAATAATTAAACTGATGTACAAAAAAGAGCCTGTGTGTGGGTGCTTCATGTGAGTTTTTGTGTGTAAATGCCAATCACAAATGCACCATTGTCATTGAAGGGGGTACGCATAAACAGGAGTGTAAATGTGTGTGTGTGTGTACACACATATTCAGCCATTAGCAAACACAAAATACACATTTATGTGTATTTTGTGTTTGCTGTTTAAATGCCCTGTAACGAACTTGTCAGAAACAATAATACACTGGGAAATACCCTGTAGTGTTTGAGAAACTTTACTGGTAAATCCTGAAATGCTTGAATGCATATTGATCTTACTGCGGCCTGCTGAGAAATGTGGAGTTTAAAAAAGAGTAATAGAGAGATAGAATAAAATACATCAATTTGATTAGAATGTTGAATCTGACCGCGCAGAGTAAAGGATACATTAAATGTGTACGAGTTTATAGCTTAGGCATGAGAGAAAGTCATGAAACAAATATTTCTTTCCTAAATTCCCGCCCTCTCTCGCCAAATTTCATGTGGAGCCCCCCGTCCAGACTTTCCCTACTGAGATGGGAACACCTGGGAACGAGTTTAATTGTAGCTAATAATGAGAAATTTTTAGTTCCCTTCAAGCATATTCCATTCCTTGCTGCCAGTGTTACAGAAGGTTAAGTGGGCTCTCTCTTTATAGTAGGTCTGTAGTAGGTCTATAGTAGGTATAAAGTGGGTCTCTAGTCTGTCTATACTAGGTCTATAGTGGGTCTATAGTAGGTTTATAGTAGGTATATATTGGTTTTATAGTGTGTCTATAGTAGGTATATAGTAGGTTTATAGTAGGTTTATAGTAGGTATATATTGGTTCTATAGTAGGTCTATAGTAGGTTTATAGTAGGTATCTATAGTATGTCTATAGTAGGTATATAGTAGGTCTGTAGAAGGTCTAAAGTAGGTCTATAGTAGGTCTAAGTCTATAGTAGGTTTATAGTAGGTCTATAGTAGTAAAGTGTGTTGTTCCAACACACTTTGATTAATACTAATGAGACATGCATGCCTTTGCTTTTCCAAACACACAACATAAATTATGTTGACTGTTTGCAAAGACAAATAAAGAAGTGAGCCTCGTCACAAACATGCCAACGTTTATTCCAGCCGGTTAGCAAACAACATCTGGCTGCTATTGCAGTTAGCATGCCACCTCTGAGTCTCAGATCCAACTCTTTCCCTTAGAGTTTTGTCTATGCCAGAGTCTGCTACTTTGGGATGACACCAAGACATTGGCCTGTTCATCGCCGGAAATGTCCAGAGGAAAACACACACACACACACACACACACACACACACACACACACACACACACACACACACACACACACACACACACACACACACACACACACACACACACACACACACACACACACACACACACACACACACACACACACACACACACACATGAAACCCACTCTGATCAAAGCAATCCTACTGTTGTAAACACAGGCTACTGGTGTTTAGACAACCCCCCCTGGCACAGGCCACAGACCCGGTCTGCATCAGTAGCTGCCAGTAGGCGCACCTGTTACAACTGCAGAGGAATGTGTTTGCTTGGACCTTCCCCATGAGGCCACCCGTCCAGCAGGAGGATATCAAAAGCACGGTGGGACACACACACACCTCGCTGTTTAATCCTCTCCACTGACGGTCGTCGCTGAGGCTTCGACAAAACAGAAAACAAACACGTGTACACACACAAAGACACAGATTCACACACACAAACACACACACATGCACGTACCCCCCCCCCACACACACACACACACACACACACACACACACACACACACACACACACACACACACACACACACACACACACACACACACACACACACACACACACACACACACACACACACACACACACACACACACACACACACACATATAGCCACACACACACACACACAAACACATAAATGGATGTAGCTACACACACACAGACACACACATACGCACAGATGTGAATGTACCAAAATACACACACAGACACACACATACGCACAGATGTGAATGTACCCACACGCACATGTATACACACAGACACCATCACCCAAATGCACAAACAGCCTCCAAGCAACAACAGATCCCCAAAATGCAGGCCTGTTTACTTAGGAAGACGGTGACACTGGGATCATTTCAACCCTGGGGATTCTGAAGAGGTTGAAAGCCATGTTGGTCCTATCTTCGACAAATGCATTCACACACACAAGCGCACACACACACAGACACACACACACACATATGCACACGCAGACACAAATGCACACACACATGCACGTACACACCCCCCCCACCCACACACACACACACACACACACACACACACACACACACACACAACACACACACACACACACACACACACACACACACACACACACACACACACACACACACACACACACACACACACACACACACACACACACACACACACACACACACACACACACACGGCTATCAAGCTACAACAGACACCCTTCTGAGACATTCCTACCATCCTTAATATTCCCAGAAAATAATTCAAACGGTTCAAAGGGGACCTCTAACCGTAGGCTAGCCCATGCTACGGTGCCCACCTCCACCGCAGACTGACGGCCCCTCCCCCCGCCCACACTATACCGTAATCCCCTCTCTATTTTACCCTCGCCCCCTCCTGCTCCCTCTCTGTCTGGAAGGAAATGTCGTGTGGTAATGATGCAGGTATTTTCTCTTGATTCTCAGGGACTTTGAGCCAGGATTAAGTGAATCATGCAGAGCCTCTTTTTATTTTGTTGTACGCTCCGGTGTCTGTCGGCGTCTGTCCCGTCCCACTACCCCCCACACACAAGCACACACTGCACTACCCCCCCCCCCCCCCCCCATTCCTCGCGTTGGGCTTTGAAGTTCAGAGACAATATTGTTCCCCCAACTCTGTGCTAACAAGTCTATTAAAGTCAATATTCCCCTGTGTTGCTTTTTTGCTGTGACCAGACCCTCCGAAAACCATCCCCACCCCCACCTTTCCCATCACCCCCCTCTACCACATCTCACTCCCCTGCCGCTCACAGCTCCTTGGCCACTTTCCCAGAATCTGTAGGAAGCTGGAAGTTTTTATCTTCAGATCTTTCTTTTTTTATTATATCTCTCTTGTGTTTTGCAAACACATTCACCAAACCGTGCATTGCTATCCTGGAAGTGTCGGAAAGAAAGGGGGGAACACGACACGCCGGAATGCCGTCACGTGGTCGGGGGCCGAGAAGCGTGTTCAACATGTGAGGCGAAGGGAGTCTTCCCCTCCGTCTCTGCTCACTACGACTTACACCTGTATTCTTATTTGTTTATTTCGCTTTCAAGTTTTTCAAGGTCTCTCTAGAACTCTCCAGGTGAGGAGGAAGGAATGCGATTGAGGCATTCCACAGAGCCTGCTCGCACACTGACAGACACATGCCATTGTCCTTCCAGGTTCCCACGACAACATATTTGCGTCTCTTGTGTGACGTCCCGGTAGACGCAAGAATGCTGCACAGAACGGGTAATCTCTCGTAGCCTGCGTAGCTGGCGTTGCGCCGGCTGAGCAGGTAACACGGTCAGTCTGTCATCGACATCATTAACGTACATCATCAATGCCGTTGCACTGTGTCTTGGTGACATAGACAGTGGATCGGATAATTGGTTATTCATTGATATTGTTTAGGGTTAGGGTTCACGCTCTCCCGTCTCGACATGAACCATGAACATAGAACATGGGGGCTTTTGAGCCAAATTAAATACGTTTTTTTAATCTGAGTGCAGATATTGGCCACAAGATCTCACAAACACGCGTACACCCTGATATTTTTAAAATAATTAGTACTCAAAGAACTTCATTGTTAGCGTTTATAATAGGCCTATCTCACAAAAATCGGAAATGACGTCACACCGGGTAAACATTCTTCCGGCGAAGTCATTTTTGTATTGCCGTCAATGCAAAAAAGGACCGTTTCTTCGCCACTTCCCTGGTGGGTTTTCCCAAGTTGCGATTTGAGGATGTGTGGCAGATTGTGGAGACACACTCGACAACACCACAGTCCAGGCTGGCAAAGGGGTACAAGTATTTTGTGGAGGAGTTTGTAGTTTTTACGACTGGGAAACAGCTCCAGTATTCAGCCTAGCACTCCCGTCGGTATAATCAGCCGCTGAGAAATGCCGACTACAGACCAGTGTGTATATGTGTATATAGGCCTATGTATATACTGTGTATACACGCGGTTGTGTCACATTCATATTATTACTTGTTAAATGTATGTTGTAGATATATATATTATGTACATACTTACATGTGTATATTTTATTTATATAACATAACATTTTTATATTCATTTATTTTTTATTAAACATACAGAGTAAGTAATAAGAGGGGGTGGGAGTACATAAAGTTTTTACTTCTTCTCACTCCTTTTCGGATATGTTTACAATTATGTTTATTTTTATTTCTTGTTTCTTTTTGCTTTTTATTTTTACTATTACTATTATTATTTTTGTTTTTGTTTATTCATTCTTGAATGGCTTTATTTGTGTAATTGGCAAAATTCGTTGGTTTTTGTTTTGTCTACATATTCGAAATAAACATGAAAGAAAGAAAGTGTACTCCCCTTCTGAATCACGAAATTAACTCCTTCATCCCGTCTGAT
>OLKM01000149.1:473383-480883 GCA_900291075.1 Melanogrammus aeglefinus
ACTTTTAGAACACTGGCCAGTACTCAAATTGCCTATTTTGTCTGTTGCCAAACATAAAAAACCCAGCTAAAGGATAATTTTAACTGATAAGGAGGAAGGATGGATAACAAAGAATACAATCACTAATTCGAATCATTTTATACATTATTAAATGAAGAACGATGGGCATCATTTTGCCCTTAGTACATATACCGCAAATGCGACCAATTCAGGGTTATTTACATTGTTCTCCAACATTGGAGGATGTCTAAAAAAACATGATAAAAGAACAATCATTAGGTCATTTTAAATCACATGAAGGTCATAGATAGGCACCAATTGGAACCTATAAATTGCAGAGATTTCAGAAGGTAAAAAAAAAAAGGTGAAAAATGGAAACGTTTTAAGGAATAATTCACGCAAAAAAAACATAAAGTCTGACATTTTAAGACAAAGCAGGGAAGAAAAGAACCGTAAAAGTTGAAGAAGAATTTGATCATTAGATTTTTCCAGGAGAAGTTCTACTTTAGAGGTTTTCAGAAAAACAAAGATGTTCTATCAGAATGACTTTAACGGCCCCAGTTTTGACTTTTTGTTCAGCATGGTTGATTTAACCTGTGTGGTATTTCTAGGACACCTGTACTGGGAGTTATGAACTGTTAACAGCATTGTCACCATGAATCCACTCACAGGAAATTGACTTGACAGCTGCAATTCCACCCGTGTCCACCAAAACCTTCTACAAATCCCAATTCACCAATTGAATAAGTGCATTTGTAAAGGCTTGTGTGTTGGTATTATTTTGAATGCATGTGTTAAATGTCATGTGTGTGATTGTATGTTGTTTTAATTGCAGCATGCCGAACCATGTCTTCCATCTGTTCCTGACTATCTATGTGTGGGAATCTGTGTGTGTGTGTGTGTGTGTGTGTGTGTGTGTGTGTGTGTGTGTGTGTGTGTGTGTGTGTGTGTGTGTGTGTGTGTGTGTGTGTGTGTGTGTGTGTGTGTGTGTGTGTGTGTGTGTGTGTGTGTGTGTGTGTGTGTGTGTGTGTGTGTGTGTGTGTGTGTGTGTGTGCGTGTGTGTTGTGTGTCTGTGTGTGTGTTTGTATGTGCGTGTGTATGTATTTGTGTGTGTGCATGAAGCCCTATGTTTTGCAGAGGATTGCAGGATCTGTAGATCCTGAACTGTGAAAAGCATTCCACCTGAGAGACATAATTTTGTTTGTTGAGTCTCACAAAAAGCACCTGAACCCCCCCCCCCCCACACACACAAGCTATTCAAACATACACACGACACATACACACCCACACATGCACACACACACACACACCCACACACACACAAACACAGGGGAATAGCTAGGGCATCCTGGGTGTCTGGAATAAGATGGGGATAGATCGTCTTCCTGAATGGCCCTACAGGTACTCCTACTACTACTACTACTACTACTACTACTACTACTATACTAATACTAATACTACAACTAAAACTATTACTGCTACAACTACTACTACTACTACTGCTATATCGACAAACAAATGAGTGCCCAGCTGTGGCAGGGTCACGTTTCTGCCACAGGTGCACTGGTGTAAATATCCACGGAGCAACCGGTGCACTGCATCAGAGCCCAGAACCTGCCAGGGGCCCAGAACCTGCCAGGGCCCCAGAACCTGCCAGGGCCCCAGAAGCTGCCAGGGGCCTATGTTGGAAGGCACATTTTCCCCATATTTTCCCTCTTTCTTCCACATGTTTGTTATGTTGCAATGCTTTCATTTAAAGACACGTCAATCATTTCCGTCCACTCTAAGACTTAAGGTTAAATATCACACCAGCGCTTTGAGCCGTCGGCGATTCCCTGTTGAGTTGAGCAAGGACGTAACCGCCATACAGTTGGCGACAATGAGTCCTTATGGAATGCGACTTTCTTTAAATGTTAGCATAACATAGCATAGCATGCTAAGCATTCAACACAAGTATTCGAAAAAGATGAAGGCAGGATTGGATTCATTCTAAGTCGTTTAATAACACTCTCAGTCAAGCTTACTTTTTTACTACGTATCTTAATTGTTTGCAAATTCATTTTTTGCTCCATTTATTCTCCTTGATTGTCTGGACCGAACGTAAATTCCCTGTGGTTAGTGTCACGGCATGATAAATATGATGCATACGAATTTTAGATGAAAAAATTACATGTTGACTTAGCCTTTGAATAATACCCAGAATCGAGTAAAGCAGACTGGTAGGTCAAAGTGTTTATGACTAGGCAAACTCAGTTCTATAGAGAGAGAGACTACAGGTGTGGTTGATGCATTCACGTGCTCGTGTTGGGACAAGAGAGGGGTGATCAAAGAAAAACACAACTAAACCCCAGCCAATAAATGTCACAATAATGTCACGCTTGTGCATAGATGAACATGTACTTTTTTTCCTTTACAGTGAACAGAATGTGAAAGGCGGGGAGACAACCGTGTATTTAGCTGTGCTAGTCGTATTGAACCGCCCACATATTCTTTATAATTACATGAGATAGTACATTGTCCCTGCTTGTTCCAACTTTTTTTTTCTTATCTTAACTGACTTGACATCACATAGTGCATGCTGATCCTCCCTTCATCTACTGACTAGTGCTGTCACTCATGACTGCAATAGAAAACCAAACATAGACACACGCCAGACAAGTCAGCTCACACAATTGGTGAACCTTGTTAAGTCAAGAATAGACCAATGAGAAGGACTCTTATGCTGCTTCTTTCCATTATGTTCAATCAAGGAAATAGCAGGAGTTTACCAAGATCAAAACGAAAATGGTGAAGGACTATTTTGCACACCATAGCACACTGGAAGGACTGAAACACAGAACCTAAAAACAGGGAGGGAATTTAACACAGGTGAACTGGATTAGTAATCAAACCAGGTGAACCGCATGTAAGACAAAGGGGATACAAGTAGGGAATGGGCTCTTTGCACAGCTCCACTACTTCCTGAATTTAATGCTGCTCCTTTATTTCCTGTCTTACATTATTGGATAAACTGATTAATCCAGGTGTGTCTGACCATTGTGACTACTCAGACACACCTGGATTAATCAGTTTGTCCAGTAATGTAAGACAGGAAATAAAGGAGCAGCACTAAGTCCAGGAAGTAGTGGAGTTGTGCATAGAGCCCATTGGATTGGGGCAGGATTATAACAGAAAATCCCATAATAAAGGTTATAAAGGTCACCGCAAAGGTTGACCAATAACAACAATTAAAAATATAATATTTTGAAATGAATAATTTTCTTTAAATAGGATTCCAATATGTTGCCCTATCCCTAATCAATATGATTCTGTCACTGTTTATAAAATAACATTAAAAAACACGCAGCAGCAAACTTTAAACAATTGACTATTATATCATATATATTTATAAGATTAAATATAATATGGATGGCAATTTAACATTGTCTCAGCCTCTAGTAAAGGCTAGGGTGTGAGTAAAAATAGAGTGAGTGAAGAACCGGTTTGCGAGGGAACGTTCTTCGTGGGACCTTCGCCTCAGGAGGAAAAGCACACCTGACGGAATCTTCCACGGAAAGAGAGTAAATGTATGGGTACGATCATGTGACATTGTTTTGTAATGACATGGTTCCGGTCACATTATGTATAATTGGCTGTTTCAGCGGCAGGAAAGAAGAGGCTGCAGACAAAAAGAAAGACAGATAAAGGTGCACAGAGCTAAAAACATGACCGTGACATACCAAGAAGCCGTGCCCACTGCCCTTGCTGGCAGCACACTCTGTGCTAAAAGCACTTGTCTGGCACTACAGGTAAATACTATGCTGGAGGAATGTGGGAGTAGTGTACAGTGGCACCAAGCTAGGAGGAGGAGGGAGGAGAGAGGAGGAGAGGAGGAGGAGGAGGAGGAGGAGGAGGAGGAGGAGGAGGAGGAGGAGGAGGAGGAGAGACTTGGGCCTTTACATGCAGATTAGCCAACCCGGTCTCACGAAAATTTGTGACACTGTCACGTTATTTTAATCTATCAATCTGATCAATCTATCGTGATCAGGGACACGTATTTTCAAAATTTTCGTGTCAAAAAGCACAATTTTCAAACTGTCATGGCAACGTCCGCTCGGACACTGGACTTGCGAGGCATCGACGCAGACTTTCATTCACATAGCCAAGAACAAGACAATAGAAGATGGCTAGGTACAATAAACATCAAGACATACCATTCTAAAAAGAACAGATGAAGCAGCTACCCTTGTTTCCTTCGCGGTTTGCCTACAGAGCAGCGCACCTGCATTTAATATATCCATAAATTGTTACAATTTCTCAGAATCAAAGGCGAAAGTAGAAACGGGTGGCCAAAAGCTTGTCATATTGTTAGTTATCACAGACTAATGTAAAGTAGAAACGGGTGGCCAAAAGCTGTCATATTGTTAGTTATCACAGACTATTTTAAGTAGAAACGGGTGGCCAAAAGCTGTCATATTGTTAGTTATCACAGACAATGCCTCGCAAGTCCAGTGTCCGAGAGGACGTTGCCATGACAGTTTGAAAATTGTGCTTTTTGACACGAAGATTTTGAAAATACGTGTCCCTGATCACGAACAATAGACTAAAATAACGTGACAGTGTCACGTATTTTCGTGAGACCGGGTTGGATTAGCATGTCTGCAGGTTCATCGCTAAAGAAACGCCTCACTGGGATTCTGTGCTCCCTATGATGCACCACTCTGTGCAGGTCTGTAGAATTATTCAAAGTTCCAGTCCGGCTATAATGTCAAAACGACACGTTTAATAGTTAACTCTCTCAGGGAACACATTCTTACAGGTAGGATTACACATGTTTTGGTACCACATGTTAACAATTTTTTTACGACCTCCCCCCCCCCCCCGCCGTTAATGTCAAACTGTCTAATGTTAAGTACATTATTATTATCATAACCGTTATTAAGGCTTGCTTATCGTGACTGCCATCGTAATGACCGCCTACATTTTGGAAGAAAGTTGGACAATTGTATGTTAGTCATTGTGTGGGTAGTCATGTTATTTTGGACATTGTTTGGGAATAATTCTTGAAATTAATTTTTATTATGGGAAGGTATCATTCTGTTTAAAACTGCCGCAGTGTATTTCATGTGAACGTGGCGAAATACCGTTTTCGTTAGCCTGGTTTATTTGCGGTGAGTTATTTGACGTTACTAGAAATCTCTTGAGTTCTCTCAATATATGACCAAAACTAACCAACAAGTAAACAAGGAAAACTACTGGAAATAATAAACAGTGACGAATACAAACTTTATAAGCAGGAGTAAATACATGTAAAGGCATGCAGTTCCCTGTCAGGCATCTCCTTCAAGTGGTTGTTGCCTCAAGGCAGTGCGTTCTGTGATAGGTCAGTGACACTCTCATGTGTGTTGGCACGTGCATTTAGACGACGCTTGCTAGTGGGAGAGGAATACGGTTGGAGAGCAGCCAGGCTGGATAAGGTCCAGAGCATGATTTCTTTTTTTTTATCTCTTTTTTTCACCCTCTGGATCAACAGAGTCCTCTATATCAAACTGTTAGCACACATACAGATGATAGTGATAATCGTGATGTCTGTGTGTGTGTGTGTGTGTGTGTGTGTGTGTGTGTGTGTGTGTGTGTGTGTGTGTGTGTGTGTGTGTGTGTGTGTGTGTGTGTGTGTGTGTGTGTGTGTGTGTGTGTGTGTGTGTGTGACTCGCCCAACTCATTTTTAAATTGGAATGAACAAATGGAATAAATTCCTAAAGCTGTGCTTAAAAGGAAACGTGTCCAAAGACATAAAACATAATCAGCAATCATATCCGCTTTGTTTGGCCTCAGACCTTTCCTTGCTTTGCCTGTTCTCGTTCAAAAATCGAAGAGTCCAAATAGCATGAATGACACTTTCAGTCCAAAAAAGCATCAATGTGTCCGAATGAATGAAACATAATCAGCAATCATTTCAGCCTTATTTTAGCTCAGACCTTGTTATCGTTCCAATATCGACCGTATTACCCCCATGAAACCAACGTCCCGATGCGCAACAGTGTCAATGACATACGTGTGAAGAACGGAGCCTGACGTGTGCGTTGGGGGTGGGGCCATTGGCATGGTTTAATGGCAACAGTTTTTTCTTTTTTTATCTGACACACTATTTAATCCTCCCCCCCAAAAAACAGAGAGAACATCTGGATCAGATCCACCCAGCTAGCAGGGCTAGCCGGGCTAGCTGGGCGCGCAGCTAAACGTCGAGAGCAATCCGTCCGCCATGATTAGCCGTCTGCGTAGAATGCATCGCCGAGGCTGTGATTGCAGTGACCCTGTGGCGGGTTTCATCATCGGTGAGTTGGAGGTACCGTGTCCACACCCCTGTAATTCCCCCTCCGGTGGAACCAGCCGTCCAGCATGGCGCGCCATGCTCTGTTTCTCATCTCTATGTCATCTCAGCCAATCAACGCAGAGGAGGGGAGACGGCAGAGGAATGTGTGTGTGTGTGTGTGTGTGTGCGAGTGTGTGTGTGTCTGTGTGTGTGTGTATCTGTATGTGAGTGTGTGTATGTATGTGTGAGGTTGTGTGTGTGTGTGTGCTGTGTGTGAGTGTATCTGTATGTGATGTGTGTGTATGTATGTGTTGTGAGTATGTGTGAGGTTGTGTGTGAGTGTTTAATGAAAAGTTTAGGTTGAAAAGGATGATGTTCTTTGTAGTTTAGCCATTTTTCTTTTATACAGTGGAAAATGTTCTGCTTCCTCTAAATATATTTCTGTATCAGGGTCTGGTACACCTTTTCGAAAGCTGTAGGCCTATATTGAAATATTACTTATTTTATGAATTCATGAAAGGCTTACTCCCGCAAACACAAAAGAAATGTTGTGTATCTTTATATTCCTCACAGACATTTCTTGACAGTACATTTTAACGCCATCCTCCCATAAAAATGAGTTTGGTTTATGTTTGGATGAACTTGTAAAGGATATTTAAATCAGATTTGATCAATTAGAAACTAATGAAAACTCATGATTCAAAACCACTAAAATGATGTGGCCAAGACACTGCTTAGCAACAGCACAACACCCCAACAATGACTATGGAGTGATGTCTAATGTTTGTCCTTCACCCTCCTCGTCTGCTACACAGACCTAGAAAATAATACATTCTCAGAAGACAAATGGGAGTCTTTTAGCAGAGCATTAGTTATTGCCTCCGCTGGAAGACTGCCCTGAGAAGTGCAATAATAAATATCATGGCTTTGGAATCTCTTGGACATGGTTCAGCTTTTTGTTGAATGATGTGGCGTTTCACCGAGCACCTGTTTTTTTTTGTGTTTGCGAATGTCTTCTCGCACTCATGTGTGTGCCTGTGCGTGTGCGCATGCCGTTGTAACTCAGCGGGTGTTTCTGTGTGTGAACCAAGAGAGGGGATGGATATGTAATTGAACACACATTGAGCACAGGTGTTCAACAATGGCTAAAACAGTTGTCATGGACCTGCTCCAAATACATGAATAACTAAGATATGCTTTGCGAAAAA
>OLKM01000149.1:488383-495758 GCA_900291075.1 Melanogrammus aeglefinus
GCAAGATTGTTGCCAGGAACGAGCAGTAGAGATCTATGATGACGCTTGGCTACACACACACACACACACACACACACACACACACACACACACACACACACACACACACACACACACACACACACACACACACACACACACACACACACACACACACACACACACACACACACACACACACACACACACACACACACACACACAATGCTCCTGGTTGTATCACAGCCATGTCTACTACGGTGTTGAAAAAGAAAAGAAAGACACTCGCCGGTCGCATCAGATGATGGATTTTTGTTCCATAAATGTGTAATATTAGTCCTTGTCATCAAAATGTTTTCAACAAATTTCGCCTTAATCAGTAGCCTTGTGAGGCATTCAAGTTTCCGTTTCTGCAGATATTCAGGTTTGCGTTTCTGCATATATACTTGGCTACCAGGCTCACAAAGGGACTTACCTTGTGAGGCAGCAGGATGTGCGCCATCACAATCGCGCTTGAATCATCTTGCCAGGCTTCAAGTTATGTGCACGTGGCCGCACCGCAGTCGTCGGGACCAATCAGCGACCTATGTGGAAGTACGTGTTCTACGTGAACCGTGACAGATGATGATAGCCGATGATGGTTCATCACATCACCACTGAGTATTTTGTTTTCTAAATGCCTGTTCTTTTCCAAACTGTTTCCAAGGACCACTTCCCAGAAGTTTCTGTGTTACAAACCACCTGGCGGCTCAAGTTACCAAATCAGAGTCAAAACTAACAATATAGAATGAAAATAACAAAACACTTAGCTTCAACCTATCAACAAAACCATTCTATAAAACCTCAAAACCCCCAGCACACTGGTCAAGAGGAGAGTAGGCCTGGCTCCAGTCAGTAGGGTCAGGTGCTGCATGGCAGATTTCCATCCATTCATAGTGTGTTTACAAGCCAGCTGCATGGTGAGTAAAACTCTGGTATGTTGAAGGCATTACAGACTAACATGCTATATCATTCTAGGAGGACCATTGGATCATTCGCCAATTAGCCACGTCAATGACTTGAGGAATGTTCCATTGTCTATAGTTTTTAGAAAGCAGATGACTGGTTCTTTCAAACAAGTGAGAGAAGGTTAACAGTGCTAATGTTGGCCTCCATGGACTGTATTGCCTCCGCAATGCGTTCATCTTATTTCACATCTGTTCGGTAGTGAATGTAGATGAGAAAAGAGGGCAGTGTCTCTGAATTTTGTCGTTTTAACCAAATAAGTACCGCAAATATCCCCTAATTAGCTGCAAAGTAGTATTAAAACTGAAAAATGGATAACGATGGTTAAAGGGGAAGTCACGCTTGGAAATGTCTAATATAATGAAGTACTGCCTCATACATGTGTCGTGAAAACAGTGCGATCTTCAACGTCAACTCTCTTTAAATGAAAAGCTGCACAATTGACGTCAGTGGTACAGGAGTTGCATCCTCATTCGGTCAGATTTGGAGAAATTCTCATCAATTTCACTGTCCACTCACTGTCTGGGTGATTTTTTAATGACGTGATGTGTATGAAGCAATACTTCCTTGTATTTGTCTATATCGGAGTGCTAGTTCCCATTAAATCCTTGGGTCATTCAAGTTAAGGGATGACAGTTGAAAGAATAACCTGTTTGGAGGTCTGAGGATTGCATGTTTTGAGGTTTGAATATGTAGGCCTAAGGCATATAACTGGTGCATTGCTGAAGTGTGACACCATGTCTAAAGAACAGTGTCAGAATTACACAAACTGCATTATTTTTTGCCTGAAGCCGATTAACAAGCAGTTCTGTTTTGCCTCTTACATGCCTAAGGCCAGACGGCTTCATTCCAAAATTACAGCATTGAGGCCTACTATAATTAATGTTTCACATCTCAACTTTTCAACCCACTCAAGCATGACATGTCATTGCATGCATGTTGCTTTGGTACAAGCATTTTTCAGGAAGTCTACCAAAACCAAACTGCTGAACATGAAATGGGCTTGATGGTTTATACGGCCATATCGTCAGTTTTATTAAAGTGGTGGAAAATAGTTAGCCATGGTTTGTTTTGGGTTGGCCAACTATCCCTAGAGTCACATAGAGGCTGAAGTCTACAGTTAATTAAAATGACCATGAATAAGCAGGTTTTTTTTGTAAAAGCCTTTGTAAAAGACTCGATCCAGTGGATTCAGGTTTTAATTGGTTGGCTATTTGCTTGTTGTTGGTTTCTTAACTCTATGTCCATCTCTGTTGTCTCCAGCAGGTCTGAGTGTTTTAGACTACTAGACCTGTTGGCTGGAGCGAAGCAACAAAAACCTGTAGGCCTACTAGACCAGATGTTATCAGACTAATGGCAAATGGGGGGGTTTTGTGGCAGTGGGATTGGGGGGGAGTGGAAGTCCAGTGGGTTGATTATGGAGGTCAACTACTGGGACAGACTAGGCTCCAGCCTATCTCCGGTGCCAGCCAATGTCTTTGATGTCTGCCACATCTGCCATGTGCTATTATAGTGAGACCTGCAGTTAACCACAAAACGGTTTTGCTAAATCCATGTACATCTATTTATTCTTTTATTTCAATGGTTTTATGGTTTGTATGTAGTTGCTGTATGTAGACAGCATGTGTCACATACTAAATAACAAATTACCATAATATGAAATGGTTGAATCAACTAAATTAGCATTCATATATATTATGGCATTCATATATATTATTGAATTCTACTTTTTTTTTTTTCCAATAAACTGAAAGCATTTGATTTCTACAAGGGTGAAGTTGCATTTGCAATGCATGAGAGACTTTCTCTTACCATCTCAATATGTGAGGATAAGTTCTACATAAGAAATAGTGTATGCCCTCAGAATCGCACAACAGTTGGGAATCCATCCAAGGAGTTTGCTGGACTTCACAGTGGAAAGCAAAAGGTCTTTGATGAACTCTCTCCCTCTCCCTCTCCCTCTCCCTCTCCCTCTCTCTCTCTCTCTCCCTCTCCTCTCTCTCTCTCCCTCTCTCTCTCTCTCTCTCTCTCTCTCTCTCTCTCTCTCTCTCTCTCTCTCTCTCTCTCTCTCTCTCTCTCTCTCTCTCTCTCTCTCTCTCTCTCTCTCTCTCTCTCTCTCTCTCTCTATCTCTCCTGCATTTTTTTCTATCTCCCCACATCTTTTCCCTCTTTTTTGGCACATTGTAAATTCAGCCTGTGGCCTGGATACTTCTGCACCATGCTGAGAAAAATGTGTGTGAGCGGATGTGTGTGTGTAATATGCCCTGCATAAATAACGTTGTGATATCCGTCAAGAATGTTTAGGCTGACCGCAATTTCCACAATTGAAGTTGCTGTAAGCATAGCGGCATCATTTGATATTCAATTGGTTGTTTAATATTGGTTCAACGACTGATGCTTAAACTGCATTTGACAAGGGTTTTGCTTTAGTTTTTTTACCCTAAACTGCTCAGCAAAATAGAAAACTCTGTGTTCTTATGTGCATAACTTTATTAATACCGTGAGCGAGCGAGTGAGAGGAAAATGCCGGTTTCAAAGGGGAATTTCAAAGATGTCATTCATCATAATAAAACTTTAGTTTGGGTATTGGAGACGCGGAGACATGGAGACTGTGCGAGGAATTAGTCCTGCATAAATCAAAAGTCTCAGTCTGTTGCAGAAGGGGCTGTGAAACAATACTTCAGAGCAAAGGCTGCTGTCAATACATGGGAGGCAAATGAGCCTCGTTCTTGGCCCCTGACCGGCACAAACCGCAAGGATAAGTCAGGAGAACCGAGGTCCCGTCTGTAGGCACAACAGTTGTAAACAAGGGTTCTTTGCGCCAGCTTGCGGAAGGTATTTTGAATTTGCTCAATTTAAATTCTTCATAGCATATAAATAATTAAATGAAAGTATTCACTGTTCATACAATTTTAGATGATACATTACACCAATACCTCTCATTTCAAATCGATGCCCCAAAAATGAACTTGTTGATTTGCATTGGCCAACTATTGTTTTCCCTCCAAGATTAAGGATAACCCATTCCAAGACAATCGCTGTGAGGTTCTGCTGCTACACTTTGTGCTATTTAGACTAAAATATATTGCAAATCATTGATTTAAGACCACAGAGAGTGAAAATTCAAATTGTGCTTCCATCTGTAAGACCATTAGGAAAATAGTGTTTGTTTCTAGAAAATAGGACCTCTGGCTTGCATTCCAGTGCTGCTACGACTCTATTTATGGCACTATTCCTATTCTTTAAGTGTCCTTCAAGGGGCTCCAGTACACCACCAGGATCATTACGCCAAAACCTGAAACACCAGAGGAGTGACGCTAAAACAGACCACCTCTACGATAAGTACCTTAACCGTTTCCTCTCAATCCCCAGTCCTCAATACTGCACTTAATTCACTGTTTTACGGGCCCCTGGATTAGGTTTCAAACTAAACCTTTGGAAAGCATCAGCATTTTCATTCCAGTGCGTTTGATCGGTATAGACTTAACACAATTTATCCTTTGTTTCATACTATGATCTGACTGTTATTTTCGGTAGGAAATAAAAAGGAGAATCTACTTTGTGTTTGCAAGATGTCGCTCCACTGTTGAATGTCATAACACCCTTGTTGCAGTAAAAATGTTTTACTTATTTTACTATACTTTTCAACAGGACACTTAGGTGGCAGAAAAAGAAATGTTATTACATAATGGTTTCATTTACATATACCGCTCATCAACCGCACATACTAACTACGTGCTCAAGTCAATCACAAAGGTATTTACTTATTTTACTTATTCCTTAACAAAATAATTTGTGCTTCATTCTACAGTTCTAAGCTACCCAGAACAAATACTTTGTGAGAACGCTCAATGTAACCCGAAGCCGTCCATACTTTCTCCCCCTTACATACATTTCTTGCTCTACTTTTCAACAAGGTATTTTCTCCGGGGTTTTTTTGCGCTTTTTACCCCAAACCAAATGTTAAACGATTCCCCAGGAAATTCAGCTTCACCTCGTTTTAAAATCATTGTGTCCTGTCTGGTTGAGTCAGGCTCGGGCATAAATATCCAACTCTTTCGCACACTGGTATTTGTCCTGTGGCCATTCTCTCTCTCTCTCTCTCTCTCTCTCTCTCTCTCTCTCTCTCTCTCTCTCTCTCTCTCTCTCTCTCTCTCTCTCTCTCTCTCTCTCTCTCTCTCTCTCTCTCTCTCTCTCTCTCTCTCTCTCTCTCTCTCTCTCTCTCTCTCTCTCTCTCTCTCTCTCTCTCCCTCTCTCCCCCCTCCCTCTTCTCTCTTCTCTCTCTCTCTCTCTCCTCTCTCTCTCTCCCGCTCTCTCCCACTCTCTCTCTCTCTCTGTCTTCTCTCTCTCTCTCTCTCTCTCTCCCTCTCTCTCTCTCTCTCTCTCTCTCTCTCTCTCTCTCTCTCTCTCTCCCTCTCTCCCTCTCTCTCTCTCTCTCTCTCTCTCTCTCTCTCTCTCTCTCTCTCTCTCTCTCTCTCTCTCTCTCTCTCTCTCTCTCTCTCTCCTACTCTTCCCCCTCTCTCTCTCCCTCTCTCTATCTCACTCTCCCTCTCTCTCTCTCTCTCTCTCTCTCTCTCTCTCTCTCTCTCTCTCTCTCTCTCATTCACTCTCTGGCTCAGTCTCTCGCCCTTACTGGTGCCAGGTCTCTATGCTGCTGGTCGGCTCCTGCCTCACGCAGGCTTCCAGGCCGCTAAGCCAAATATTTTCCTCCGCAGGCTTCCACTGACAGGCTGTGGGAACCGAGCGGGGCCAGGGGCAGGAGTCTCCTCACTGTACGCTGGTGTTTTCCTGTGTGTGTGTGTGTGTGTGTTAGTGGCGAGAGGCAGAAAAGTGATTTCTCTCTTTTCTCTCTCTCACACAAATGCTCATGCCCTCTCTCTCCATCTTTTTTTGCTCTTCTTGCTCCACCGTACGACATTCTGAATCATTTATATCTTTCTACCATCTCCTTCCTGTCCATTCTGCTATTGGTCCATCTCTCTTTCTTCCTCTCTTTCTCGCTCTCTCTCTTTGTCTCTCTCTCCCGTACTCTCTCTCTCTCTGGCTCTATTTGTCATTCTTTTGCATTTCTGCCCTTGCTTCTCAGCACCTTGAAGCCAGGATCAACAGGGGAGCAGGGGAAAGAAAACCAAACAAAAGTGAGGACTGGACATATTTCAGTTGATACACATAAACATGCTAACCCTGGGAACACAGGTGTGTTTCTAGCAGCACCCAATGGCGAACCACTGTGGAAACATGCACACACACAGACACACATATGCGTTGCTTTTATTCAGACGATTGGCCGCCGGGTTGGTACATTTTGGCCAAACGACGAGTGTGGAATGGAGAAATTTCTATCGGAGGTAGAGGCAAGGCCATCATTTCACAGCCTTCAATGTGGGTCTTTTAAAATGCTCCTGTTAAAACTCGGTAAAACCCATTAACTAGTGTGAGAACGACTGAAAGATCCGCCTACATCGCTCACAAAGAGAACGTGTGGCATTGAGAGAAATGTAGAGATGTAAAGGAAGAATATGATTCATGATGCAAGTGGTTAACATCATAGTTTACATACGTTAGCCCCATGACTAGTGCTGGAGAAGTATTTGCGTGATTTCCCATAATAAACTGTCCAAAACAGCGTAGGTAGTCATTTAAGAAGTGAATCAGACTGAACCCATGCAAACCAAATCAAGGGCTTATTGTATTATCATACAATAAATAATAATAAAAAAAGACTACAAAGCTGGCTATACTAAACCCCTTAAAGGTTTTCACCCACAATATAGAATAATGTCCCCTCATAGCCGTGTGAGGGGACATAGCCCTCATAGCCCAATCCAGCAGTGTCGCTTACACTTTAAAAAGCTTCTTTATACTCTCTTCATAGGATTTCTTCCCCCCTATGCACATTGTTCAGTATTGTCACTCTTGGTAACTTAATACCCCTGTCCTTGTCGTGTTTCACTGTAGAGAAGAGAAGTGATTTGTGTCCTCGGCATCATTAGAACATTTCTAGTTGTAGGAAGAAGGCCCAGTTACCGTCACCTTATCGGTGGTAGAACCTAAAGAAGCATGTTATACAGGGCAACAGGTTTGTTTGTTTTTTCTGAATATCCAAACTTTGTAACCATCTCATTTTATTATCATTATAAATGGGGAATTGCTGAGGGTAGTAAATGTAACAACATGTGTTCATTACATGTATTGATTTAGGTGTACCATCAAGATGGTACCCATTCAGCCCCATCAGCCCGAGGAAAGGAGCAATTATCTCTCTGTATGTCTCTCTCTCTCTGTCTTTCTCTCTCTCTCTCTCTCTCTCTCTCTCTCTCTCTCTCTCTCTCTCTCTCTCTCTCTCTCTCTCTCTCTCTCTCTCTCTCTCTCTCTCTCTCTCTCTCTCTCT
>OLKM01000150.1:0-18751 GCA_900291075.1 Melanogrammus aeglefinus
TATTGAAATCTTAAACAGGAACTGATACGAAAGTACAGTTGTGACTCAGTCCGCCGTGCTCAATTATCTGTCCCTGCAAGATAATATTGGTCCACAACAGAAAAAAACAGAAAAATGCACCACTATTACCAATGATCTAGCAGAGACATCTTCATCTCCTTCCACAGTAGCTGTTTCATCACAAACTCCTGCCATTTCAACAAACCAGTCAATAGAGACATCTTACTGCATCAACAGACGTGACCTAGCACATCAGCATCAAAGATGACGTCTACCAAATTCTGAAAACAGGTACTTATGCAAACAAGTACAGGAAGGACTTTCTCAGCAGTCTACATCATCTTCCAGCAGATAATAATAGTTCAACAACCAGAAAGAACCACAACAACATCACTATACAAAGTGAACGGCAGAATCTTCATCTTCTACATTCACTGAAATCATCAAAACTCTATCATTTTAACAACCGACAGTAGAGAATCTACTGCCTTCTACAAAATGGGACTTCACATCAGCATCAAAGATTAAACTATGAAATCCTGTAACAGGAACTTATGCACAAGTACAGTTTGTGACTCAGTCAGCAATTTCTCCATCAAATTCCACCGCAGACCAAATATTGGTTCCACGACAGACAATCAAACAAACAACTTACTAAGTTACAAATATCTGCAGAATTCTATATCTTCTCCAATTGCAGTTGATCATCACAAAACTACTTTCTGTCCAACAAATACAGACCAATAGAGAACTACTGCTTCTACAAATGTGACCATGACATCTGAATCAAGATGACAAACTATGCAATCTGCAACAGGAACTGGTACGAAAGACAGTTGTGACTTCAGTCAGCAATTCTCCAGCAAATTCCACCAGAAAAATATTGGTTCCACGACAGACGATCAACAAATCAACATCACTAGTTTACAAAATGATCCGGCAGAATCTATATCTTCTTCAACTGCAGTTGAATCATCACAACTTTCTCTCTGTTCTCCACAACAGACATAGAGAATCTATTGCTTCTACCCAATGTGTACCTGACTCTGAATCAAAGATGACAACTATGCTAATCTGTAAACAGGAACTGGTACGAAAAGTACAGTTGTGACTTCAGTCAGCAGTGCTGAAACACTCTCCCACTGCAGATAATATTTGTTTCCACACAGAAAAATTCCATCACTAAGTTACAAATGATCTAGCACATATCTTACATCTCCTTCCACAGCAGCTGTTTCATTCACAAACTCTGCCATTTCAACAACAGACAAATAGAGATCTAACTGCTCAACAGACGCTGACTATCACATTCGCACATCAAGATGACCGTCTACCAATATCTGTAAACAGGTACTTATGCAACAAAGTACAGAGGAAGGACTTCATTGCAGCAGGTCGTTACATCATCTTCCACTGCTCAGATTAATATAGTTTCAACACAGAAAGAACCACAACAACATCACTAGTTTACAAGTGATCCGAGCAGAATCTTCATCTTCTACAACCTTCACTTGATTCATCACCAACTTCCTACCATTTTAACACAGACAGTAGAGAATCTACGCTTCTACAAATGAGACTATCACACATCAGCATCGAATGATGACAACTATGAAATCTGTAACAGGAACTTATGCAACAAGTACCAGTTGTGACTTTCAGTCAGCAGATTCTCCATAAATATCCACCGAGAGAAAATATAGTTCCACGAACAGACGATCAACAAAACAATATCACTAGTGACAAATATCCGGCAGGAATTCTTTATCCGTCTTCAACTACAGTTGATTCATCGCAAAACTTCTTCTGTTTCCAAACAGACAGACAATCGGGAAGTGTAACTGCTTCTAAATGAAGTGACCATGACATCTGAATCAAAGATGACAACTATTGAAATCTGTAACAGGAGACTGATACGAAAAGTACCAGTTGTGACTTCAGTCAGCAGTGCTCAATCCATCTTCCACTGCAGATTTAATATTTGGTTCCACACAGAGAAAATAACAGGAAAAATCATCAAATGAGTTACCAGAATGATCTAGCAGAATCTTCCATCTCTTCCACCTAGTAGCTGTTTCATCACAAACTTCCTGCCATTTCAACAACAGACAATCAGATGAGAATCTACTGCTTCAACAGTCGTGACTATCACACTCAGCATCAGAGATGACGTCTGACCAAATCTGAAACAGTGTACTTATGCAACCAGTACAGGGAAGGACTATCATTCAGCAGTTCTACATCATCTTCCACTGCAGATAATAATTAGTTTAAACAACAGAAGACCACAAAACAAACATCACTAGTTTACAAGTCGAACCGGCGATCTCATCTTCTACACTTTCACTTGAATCATCACAAAACTCTACCATTTATCAACACACAGAGTAGAGAATTCTACTGCTTCTACAAATGCGGACTATCACATCAGCATCAAAGATGACAACTATGAAATCTGTAACAGGAACTTATGCAACAAGTACAGTTGTGAACTTCATCAGTCAGGCAATTCTCCATCAAATTCCACCGCAGAAAATATTGTAGTTCCACGACAGACGACGATCAAACAAATCACTAGTTACAAATGATCGTCAGAATCTTATCATTATTCTTCAAACTGCAGTGTTCGGATTCATCACAAACTTCTTCTTGTTCCATAACAGCGACAATAGAGAATCTACTGCTTCTACAAATGTGACCATGACATCTTGAATCAAAGATGACACTATGGAAATCTGTAACAGGAACTGATACGAAAAACTACACGTTGTGACTTCATTCAGCAAGTTCTCCATACATCTTCACGGCAGATAATATTGGTTCCACGACAGACAATCAACAAACAACATCAATAGTTACAAATAATTTTTTGCACAGATCAAAAATCTTCTCAACAGCAGTTTTATTCATCTCAAACGTCAACTGCTCAGAGACAGACTAACTACTAATCACAAAAGTCAACAATTTTGCCTACAACTCTAAGTCCATAAACACAAGCCAATATCCAACCAGCAACCGCCACCACACACATTCCCAACACCTGTTGTTCTAAAACATGTCAACATCTACAGTTCACCCCTTTATAGAGAACAACACATAATAGTAATTACAAATTCGACCACCAGCTTTTCCCCTCCACAACAAATGACACTCCATTTTCAAACTCCCAGAGAGACAACACAACCATCCCTGATTGTGACAGCAGGGGACTGCCAGTGTGCAATGGGAACACTTGTGGTTTCAACCCCACACTTGAGCCAATGCCAGTGTCAATGTGCAGATTATACCTAATGGTGATGACCTGTGTGTCTTGGGCAGAACATATCAGCAGTCTTCATTGGTGAGGTTTACCTTCAAGTGTCATGGTTTACTTCCTCATTCAGGTCCTATTGGCTGGTTACACTATAAAAAAGTTTGATTTGGCTAACAATTCAGCATATATTAAATTCAAAATACTTGTATTATTAAAAGGTCATTGGTGTTTGTTGGTATATTCTATCTAGATGATGAGGCATTGCCAAAAGAAAAGGCAAACTTTTTCCCTGACAATTGGTGGCCACATTTGAGGACGACTTCAATGATATAAACTCTCCCCATTCTCAGCATTCATCCACACTCTGACAACTAAGGTAGGGTCTTTAAATAATTATGCTACTACTATGACTTACTACTTACACTAATAATAAATAAATTTACATGTAAACAATAATATTGAGGTTTATAATTATAATACTACAGATAATAGTATGAACCAATTTAGTTCAGTAATAATAGTAATATTCAGAATTCTCCTGGACAAATAAAGGCTAAAACTGTTTATTTGTTTCTGCTTCTCTCCAGGCTCGAACCTCTGTGTGCCAATAAAGGCAGACCGCACACCACGTTTTAAGAAGGTCAGGATTGTGAAAATTAAAGTAAAAATATCTCATGGGTCATTTCTTTCATTTGCTTTTGGGTCATTGATTTTAAGGACGACAAACATGTAGGCCTACGTCACCCTGCCATTGCTGCTGCTGTTGTCTCTTGACTTGATTTGTGTTTTGTTTTACTCTGTTGTGTGCCTCTTGTTGCGTGTAGAGCAGGTCTGTCATCGCTGAGATATAGCGGGACGACTTTATTAGCTGAAGATACAACGTCTATCCAAAACAATGACAGGCCACATCCAGGTTCCTCAACACTGAAATTGACGACGAATTGTTAGCAATCTTCGAACCCACGTGCCCTCAACACGATAGGTCAGGCCTTCCGGGAATGTCACTATCGAGCTCCAATGGTCTTCTCTTGCAACCCAACCGTCATTAATAGTGAGTGGCGTTATTTATTACAAGTAAGTTTTTTTGTTAAAAAACAGACAGATCAATTATTTATAGTTTTCTTCTCCCTCTCAACAGACGGACGCCACTGACTTAGAGCCATATGTGAACTTGCCAGTATGCACAACTACACCGCAAAATTTCAACACAACAGGTCGCTTGGGACAAGTGGTTGTGGGAGCTTGTAAAAATTACATCCCCGGCTTACTTGTCATCAACATGGAGAATGTCTGAATCACATTAAGGATGGTCCTATCTGTCGGTAGAATCACACAAAAAAACGCACAAGGATAAAAATTGAGACGCATACAATTTATATCCCTGGCTAGTGAATCTTATTTGACCATGGTTTCTTGTTCACATGCAGGTGCCAGTTCATCCGCCCTCCCAGCAGTACTTACGGCCGCTCGGTGTGAATCTTCTTCCGCTGGGGGGCGGGGTTCTATTGGGGCCTTGTTCGGGTCGCCTGGCTGCGGTTCTTCCTCCTGCTACTGGTGACCATCCGTTGGGATTCTTTGGGTTTAAGAAGAGACGATCGATTCTTTGGTAAAATGTGAAACCTTCTAAAGTGTGAAGTGTGTTGTGTGTGTGTGGTGTGGTGTGTGTGGTGGTTGTGTGTGTGTGTGTGTGTGTGGTGTGTGGTGTGTGTGTGTGTGTGTGTGTGTGTGTGTGTGTGTGTGTGTCTGTTTTAATAGTTTGTACTAGTACAATACTAATATGTCTAATATATTCCCTCAGGTACATATGAAGAGGGATGAGGACACCAGTCCCCATCTTAGTCCAGGACCAGTAATTCTTAACACTCTGTCAGTCGTTAAGTAGGCTACTGTAGTTTGCACCTACTATAATATAAGTATTTGATGTATTTGATTTAAACACCTGCACCATGTCACATTTTCAGCCCTTACTATAAGTCATTCATTTTTGTATGAAATTAACCTTAATAAAACAACAATTCAAAACGAACGATGAACCCATACCCACCTATTTAAATCAATTTGTTCCGTAGAGAAAAAGGCCAGAATATCATATTTGAAACAAAAGGATATGATAATGGTATAACAATTGGATATTCTTTAGCTGGATATGATTTTTAATCATTACCAAACGGCCAGAGGTAGTGATTGTGGACAGACGCTAAAAGGTGAATTGTAGAGCAAATGGAAACATCACTATCACCTGCCTTCTCAAAACATGTGAATCATTTTCCTTTTTATTTATGTTCATGAGTATCGAAAATCATTGTCAATCTAAATAACTTGTTTTGAATTATTTTTCGTTTTTATTTATGTTTATGTGTATTTAAAAACATTGGCAATCTAAATAACAAGTTTCTTGCTTGCTTAAGGGCTATACACTGATATGAAATTATTGATAGATGTACAGTTCTTTATTCTGTGTTTTTGATGATTTTAACTGCTGTAAAGTGTCCTTGAGTGGCGTGAAAGGCGCTTTCTAAATAAAATTTATTATTATTATTATTATTCTAACAATGTCGTTTTATGCCTTTAAAGCTCATCAAGTGTATTATGGCCTGTAAAGTTCCAACTAAGACTAAGATTGAATTAAAGGAGCAGGCCAACAGCTGTTTCTTTCCAAAACCTGTACCCAATACACGGTATAATACAATATACAATGTGAATCCTAATTTGGGTCAGGGGGGATGAGATAAGGGCTTCTGCCTTCACAGAGATGTTCTGGGTTCAAACCCCAGTTCTTAAAATAATTCAATGTAAATTGCCTTGGGTGAAAGCTTTACTAAATTGATTACAATTTCGCATTTCAGATCAATTCTCTGTAATTGAATCCGCACAACACCCATTGTCCACCAGAGTGCGCAAATGTTCCTTTAGAATATGACGACGATATTCTGACTGGATTGGAAGGACCTCGTCATATAACCGCTTCACTATTCATACATACAAGTACCATTCCTTATAACGACAACAACTAAGGACAATGATGTGTTATTATTAATACAATTACAATTTGTAAATGAGCAAATGGTACTTTTCAAATAATGTGCATTATTAAACAGATACTTTCTATATATAGCAAGTAGCCTACTAGTGGTAGTTAAAGCAGTAGGCCTAGATAATTGGAATTTCTGCTGCCATATTTGCTGCCAGTATTTGTTATGGTATTGAAATTAATGTTTATATTTCATTATTATTGTACGATTTAGGTTGTCTACCCGTGTTATAGAGAGCCAAACCTTGAAGGCAAAAGGAAGGGAATAATTCCTCTTTGCTCAGTCCAACCAGATGAATCAGCAGAGGTCATATAACAATTAATAATGCAACAACCATGACGCCCAACTGATAATGAAATTGAGCTCATCATAAAATGTTTCAGGATTAGGGTTTCAGAATTTTGAAGTTAAACTTATACTTATCAGAGTTGTTGCTAAAATTGGTAAAATCTGAAAGAGCAAATGGCAAACTAGAATTCTGTGAAGAAATGGTTAAAAACTATTAAATTTAGTCCTCATTACTGCAAGCATAGTTACAATCCATAGCTCATAAATCACAGTTTATAGGTCCCAATCACATTAATCTGTTACAAATCACATAGCTTTAAATATGACTCGCCAGAAGTTCAAAAATCAATATGAAGAGGATGTTGTGCCTTTTATTTATATGAAGTATTTACATTTTAAAACTTTAATATCTGTATGTTGCTCTCAATATAATAACATGACCTACTTACCTCACAAGCAACAATTTGTAATGCAAATTGGGCTGATGATAAAACAGGAAGCCATGTTCACGACCCATTATGTCAGCTGTTGGCTAAGTCAAGACTGAAGCAGGTTAAAGGCTTGGCCTACATAGATGACACTGTTGCTTTTGTTCTATTCAGAGACACAATCCAATATTATCAGCGCACCATACCTACAGAAATGGTCACTGCCTTTGTTAAGAAAGCGCAAAATGGGCGCAACACCACCATGGCAACGTTGTGACGTAAAAGTACATTCTACATTTCAAACTCTTCCCTTTAACTCGGTGTAACTGAACTAAACCCATCCCTGTTGATATTCATGTGGAACCGCACGGACAAAAGTCAAGAATAAAAGGCACTCCCCAGCATTGTAAAACACTTAACCTGGACATTAGGCCATCTGCTATTTGAGCCATGGCTCCAGCAGCTGTAAAGCACCTAGCTGTGACCAGGAAGCGGAAGGTAACCTGCCTGTGCCTATTTAAGACTCTGTGGTTGTACCTGGAGTGTGGCCAGCCACTGGAAGGCCACAGCATGTGGGCGATGATGTGGAACAGGCCATACAGCTGAATCACAAATCCAAAAAAATAAATAAATCACACATTGAAATCCAACAGGTTCATAAATAAGTTGTTTTATTTTGTTTTCCTTTTTAAAAGACTATAGATCGATCAACTATGCATAATGACAGTTTCTTTGTTAAATACTGTACACTCTCTTAACTCTCCCAGTGCATGTTTTTATACCACAGCAGAGAATGTCAGTTATTTCTTTCAATGAAAGTTACAACCATAATCTTTCATTTGATGTCGTTTTTATTCTTCTCTGTACTTCTCATAAGACATGTCAATATATTAAGATTAAATATAACAAAAAATCAGTGTATAATGTAAACATGTTGAGACATTATATCAAAACGTTGTCTCTAGCAAGGTATTCTTTTCTCGTGACCAGGAGGGAGAGTAAAATATAAAGCATACTTCAATGACCGTTTGACCTTCGCGCTAATGTGTCTTTTCTCTCTTTTTTTATACCGAACAGCGTGTTCTTCACACAGGGGTTACCTCAACGCATGTGCTACATTAATTATATCATCCCAAAGGTACTTCAATCACCTATAACAATAAAATTCATGTACTTCACCTGCTGCCAGCAGCCAAAGTCTCTCCTACCACACCCACTGCAATCATGTAAGGCAGGAATGCATGAGCAGAACAAGAAAGTCAGTTTGTCATGGCCTGTGCATGCACTTTGTGCGCGCGCACTGTGTGCGCGTGTGTGTGTGTGTGTGTGTGTCTGTGTGTGTGTGTGTGTGTGTGTGTGTGTCATGCGTGCTATCAAGTGAGCCAAACTTCCTTTGTTGTGAAGGATTGGCGATTTTAAGGACTGTTCAAAAAATATGAAGTGGTTTGAACTGTGTGTGTAGTTTAAGGGGGTTTTCTCACCTATTGTGTGTGAAATTGAACAAGTAATAATTGTGGGGACTGGTGAGGAATATAATGAAGGGGGACAACATGTTCGCCACCCTATCTTGTATGCATATGTCATTAAGAGTGTAAAGCAAAGTAAATAGCGGCTATTGTCAGAGCGTTTTTCTGAAGGGTCATCGAGGGAGGTAGTACTTGAGGCAAATTATTTCCAAGCAAATGACTCACAGCTTTACCAAGAATTAACTCCTGTGCAAAAAGACCTGACCTGGACATCGGCGACGAGCGAGTAATAATACAAGTGTGCACTTGAGGAAGTTGTACTTAAAGAGCAGGTGATGCAAAACAGGCAGAGCACGGTAACAAATATTGTTAACTATTTCTCTACAAAATGTAGAAAGTCAATCTATATATATCTATATATAGATATATATATATATATATATATATATAGATATATATAAACAAATAATTACCAGAAGCACTGGTCCTACACTACACACACACACATACGCACACACATACACATACAACAACACGTTCACTAATGAAAGACATTCTTCCGGAACAATGCATAGCTACACATATGATGTCCATCCACACAAAATGTACTGTGTGGGGCAGGCCAATAACAAACCGAGACGGGGGGGGGGGGGCGGTGGGGGGGATGGTTCCGGACACACTCCGAGGCAGGGGAACTACATACCGGTTGTAGTGGAGACATGCAGGGGAACACGTGTATGTATACAGAACATAAGAGTGGGGTTGTTTTTCGTCAATGCATCCTTCATATAGACATAAAAATGGTAATGTAAGCTTCATAGATACGTTAAGTGATACATGGTTTGCTCTACTGACCTTTTGTCCCGTGTGAGATTCAAAAGCAATGTAAAAAAAAAAAATCGGTTCAAACTAAACTGAACGAGTGTCGCCCACCTGCTCTCCCCCCCGCCAGGCACAAAACACTGAGAACGCAAGGCGCAAGTCCCGCTTGTACCCTTTCAACTGCACCACAGAATGAGCCAAAGAATAGCGCACCGTTGAATACGGTGAAATAATATTCATATAAAAAACATAATCCGTGCCACAGTTCACCTACGATCTCTAACCCGAGACGCGCGCGTTGTCGTCGTTGTTGTAGCTGTCGTCGTTTGTTCTCGGTAAATCGTCTCTCGTCACAAACGCCGTTCGACGTTTCCAGTAACTGAATGCAGTGCACACATACCCTGTGTCTTCAGAATACAGAGGGGTAAAAAAAAAAAAAAAGTAAAACTCATCGATAAAACAAAACAAAAAGAGGGGTAAGCAGCAGTTTGAGGGATGGAAGTGTCCGATATCACCGTTTCCATGTCGTCGTTTCCCCAACACCCCCGTGGTCGTCCCCTATAGAGTCAAGAAGAGTCCTCTCTCCCGCCTCGACCCAGCGGCATCAGAAAGTAGTGTGTGGAGCTGGCCTGCCTGCCGTTCTCTATCACGGGCAGTATGCAGGGCGAGCCCTCGCTGTTCTGTCTCTGCAGGCTCACATACTTGGGGTCCGGGGCAAAGCTCTGGGTGGGGGGCATCACCCCGTTGAAGTACGTGGGGAGGCTCTTGGGGCTGGGGGTCCGGCAGCAGCCCACCGGCAGGGGCTCCCGGGGGGGCAGCTTGGGGGGTTTGTCCTCGTCGCTGTAGGCGCCGTGCGGGTCCCCCGCCGACCAGCGGCGGTAGTCCACCGTCTTGCTAGGCCGCGGGGGCACCGGGGGCGGGACGGTCGCTCTATCCATGGCGGGGGGCCGGCGGGAGCGGCAGGACGAGCGGAGCGACGAGGGCTTGGAGCCGGCGGGGCCCGACTGGGACCGCCGCAGCTTCCTCAGAGCCCTGTCCCTGCCCCCCGCCGAAGGGGGCTCGGGCGGCTCCGGGGGATGCTTTTCCACAGATTCCATGTTCGATTCCCTCCCGGGGTGCGGATGGGGCTGGGGCTGGGGCTGGGGCGGCCTGGGCTGCACCGTGGGGCCCTCAAAGTAGGCCTGGTTGATCTTCCCGCAGTCCCGGAAGCTCCGTCTGAAGGGGGCTCCGTAGCGGAAAGGGGAAGGCTTGGAGCACAGGTCGGGCACCAGGCAGCGGCTGTCCTCCGTGCCGAGGAACAACTCCTCCACCTCTCGGTCCATATCCTGCTCGGGGCAGTGGTCCGGCCGCGTGGGGAGGGGGGGCAGGGGTTTGGAACATCTGCCGGGCGTCTGGGGAGGGCTGCTTCGCTCGTGTATTGACAACCTCTGGAAGGACGGGACCACCTGGTCGTCCTCCGGGCTGGGAGTCCACGGCTCCGGGCCGAGTGTCAGGAAAGGAAGGGCGGGCGGGGACTTCTTCTGGCTGTGTTTCTTCTCTGTCGGAGGGGAGAGAGAGCGGGAGAACAGCGAGAATGTGAGAAATGTCATGCAGCGCAACACTTAGAATTAGATATGGCTTTTTTTTGGGCCGCAAAGTAGGAAGAAAAACAAAAACATGGGAGTTATATTTGAATGCTAGGAAGTGGGTTTCAGCATTTCCAAAACCGACAAAATAATATGCATCTTAAAATAAGTAACCCCTCCCTACAGGGCATTACTTTGGGAGGAAGGTTTCGGCTGGCTTCAGACATGGTCAACAAGCGCAGAGCGTCTAGACAGTTTCTATACTTACTCTCAACACTGAGGGTAGGGGGTAGTGGCTGATAGGATGAGAAGCTTGGGTCTATATGTTGGGATTCCATACTGAAGTACAACAGCCTGTTGATTGAAAAAAAGAAACTGCATTTAAAATCAATTACCACGTCACAGCTGGCTTTTATCCCAATTTTGATATTGTTGCAAGCGATAATGTAGATCACAGATTCAGGTTTACGGTCTCAGCGTACGTTTTAATTCATGTTCTGAGCATGCGCCTCCTGTAAGCGTCCTTTGCACTCACTTCTCTCGTTCATGAGGATTGCTCCATGAGGGTTTGGATCGAGCCATGCTGTGGCAGTAGCTGGCCCGCAGGAAGGGGCTTTCTGTGGGCAGACAGATCTCCTGAGCAGTCAGGCCTGCTGTGGACATGCTCCAGACGAAATGGGGTCGCATCAAAGCCAGGAAAGACTTGAATCCTTGCTGCTGTTAATTCCCATGAACCTGTTGAAAACAAAGCACTTTGAATGAGCTGAAAGCACATATCGCTGCTAAAACACTATAAATAGAAAATAAAACCTATTTTAAAGCTGCTGTAGGTACGATTTGAAAGTTGTACTGGGATTTTCTGTACAAATTCTCAACAATCCTCAAAACATTCCCTCCTTCCCTATGTTTCTCTGGCAACATGATGGATTCCCCCGAACCAATCAGGGAAGACGTGACCGGTCTGAAATTGTTATTGTCTCATACAGAGGCAGGTGCAATAAAGCTAGAAAATCACAGAGCATTTCGCTCACCGATAGCTGACAGATGGTGATGGCATTTCTGAAAAGTGACAAAATGACAGCTCTTGAATCTAACCTACAGCACCTTAACACCGGCGTCCTCCTGGCCCTATTGTTTAACTTTAAAGGCCAGAAGGAACAGAGGGCGACTCTTGGGATGCTAGTTACTTAGTTGTTAAAAGAGCCCTCTCCTGATGAAGCAACATTCTCCCCGCTAGCTCTGATAGAGGAATGACAAGCGCTCACAGCGATGGAACTTCAAACGCTCGTGCCCGGAGAGCCCCCACGGACGCTACACGGTCATGGAAACATGCGGCGGCCACAGATTGTCCAACACACACACACACACACACACACACACACACACACACACACACACACACACACACACACACACACACACACACACACACACACACACACACACACACACACACACACACACACACACACACACAATTCGCTTACCTGGTATCTAAAAGGGACTAACTTAGGGTCAAACACAACACATCACACCTTGATGGCTTCCCACTACTTTTCTCCATCATCCCTGTGAGAACCATCACTTCAACCAGGGGGAAAACGTTTTCACATTTTGTTTCTGTAGGGCATTGATGCAGTGCCCAACAACAGTGAAACCTTCCACTGTGTACAACCTCAGTGTTCAGAGGAGATGGATGTCCCCCCCCCCCCCCCCCCCCCCCCCGACATGTCTTAAGACGTGTGATGGGACTGAACCAACCGCAAGCTAAATGCTCAGAGTGAAGGAAGTGAAACACTGCTACTTTGATCGTTATTGTCAACACCCCACGAAAAAAGAAATCCTCCCATCAAAATGATTGTATGTTATCTCGGTTGATTTCATGTGTATTGTGGGCAGTACTTGTGCATTATTGTGACCTCTCATAAATGAAGACCATTCAACTGTCTATTTCAACCTTTATTTTGGAGGAGCCAGACAGTAATATCCCAGGTCAAAATTAACCCTTTTTTTTTTATAAGATCAGCTCTTTGATGTGCAATGTTTTAGCAGCTGTGACACCGGTTATCAACCCGGCGATGTCCATCCGCACACGTATCCATTACAATTTGAATTGTTGTCCTGTAATAAGTCTGTCTGCCCCATCACCCAGATATGCATCCCTGGACACACTGGCCTGCAGCTTATAATGTCCTGCCGATGACTGAGGAGACCATTCTCCCAGACAGGAAGGGGTGTGTGTGTAGGTGTGTGTGTGTGTGTGTGTGTGTGTGTGTGTTGTGTGTGTGTGTGGTGTGTGTGTGTGTGTGTGTGTGTGTGTGTGTGTGTGTGTTTGTGTGCGTGTGCGTGTGTGTGTTTGTGTGTGTGTCTATGTTTGATAATGCCCAGACAGCTGGCATGAAACAAAGCTTGAACAACAACAGCAAGCAACAGCAAGTAAGTCTGATAAAAATAAAAGAAAAAGCCAACCAAGGCATCACAGACCCCCGCCACCCCCACCTACCCTTTCTCCCTCGTTTCGGGGCCCCCCCATTTGGTTGGGTGAGGATGGGGAGGCAACATGATCCTCGATAATGGACCCCAGGGGGCCTTGCTCTTCCCCTCACAACAGGTGCAAAGAGATGGTCCTGGCAGTTAACCATGAGAGCATTTACAGGCAACAGGATTAAACAAATGATGTGTAGCCATGGGCTGCATTAGCCACTCTAAGGGAGGCATTTGGACGCAGCTTGTTTCAGGGCTGGCCTTGCGGCCCCCGAATCCAATCACGCCTGGGTTTTCTATTACCGTGAGATTTAAGATAGACCGTTTCCTGTGCTCCTCTGAAATTGGATATATTGCCGAAATCACTATAAAGAGTGGGTGAGCGCTGGTGGATGCTGGTTGCGGTGATGAGGCCAGGTGGTGGTTGGTTTGTGAGATTCCTATCTCACAAACTATCTGAACACATTATCCCGCCTCAGGTTAGAGCAGCAGAAGCTGCACGCAACCCTTGTAGGAGGAAGATCACACCCCGCGTAAGACACCCCTGAAGCGGTTTCCGAGCAACAATACCCGCTCTACCTGTGCGGCAAGCGCGCACACCCCCTCACCTTACCGGATTGAGATAATAATGGTTAGCCTTCTAGGAGGCAGTGACTCACACCATAACACACACGCAGCTTTGCTATTTGACAAGTCTAGGAAATGATGAAATACACTAGCTTGCTGGATAAGAAAATACAGCGGTAAAGCCTTGAAAGTGTGTTCTAATATTACGTGCTAGAGAAACAGAACTGATAAAAATCAGTCAATGGCAAACCATTTTTGAAGGTTTGTATGACTCATGTAGTACAAAATACTCTGTGTGCTGATCTAATTTGATTTGAAAATGAGATGGCTGTTAATGCCTTCCACCCTTTGTGAAACACAACCCGAGGAGTGTATCAAGGAGTTAGTAATGCAAGCAAATATTAACACTCATCAATCAATAAGCATTCGTCTCAGGCAGAGTATACTGGACACCGTTTTTCTGTATTATTTTCAGTATATTACTTACCAAAATAATCTCGCCGTATTCACTGGCTTCCAGACCCCTAAAGTCTTCTTTGCATTAGACAAAAAATAATAAATAACTCCTTGGTTTGTGTGGTCTTTGTTACAATGAAGAGTGCCTGTGTTTCATATGCTTCAGGCACAGCACAGCAGCGCCGTAGTTATACTGTTACTAATGAGTGATTCTACTCGATGGTCTACTAGTGTTGTTGTGAGCAATGATGTTTTAAGATCAGCACGCACATGGCTCCGCCCTCTTAAAGTCACAGCGTCCCATTTCAAAAGCTTTTCAGACTATCGTGTGCTGTACCTGCAGCAAAGAAGACAAAGCATTGTGTTGCAGGTGCAAGCCTGCTTGAAATTATGTATAATGATGTTTATTTGCTGTATGATCATCCTATGAATGGCACCCAACAAATGACCAAAAATGTATTCAGTTAGCACATTATTACTACAATATACAAATAAGTATCAGCCATGCAATACTGAATACAAAGCTTACTAATAAAATATTTTGCTCCCATAATCTATTTATAACTGTGTTCCAGTCAAAGAAAGGGTGCTTTCAGAAGTCTATCGGTACCAGCAGGCTGAGGCATTTGCACTGGTATCCTTCCCCTATAGTATTTTCCAGTAGTAGTATTTCAATTTGAAATAAATAAAGACAGGATGAATAAACACAAGGAAAAAGAAAATAATTGCACAAGCCTCGATGGAGACAAAGGCAGCCTGCGGGATGGCTCAACGGTAGATAAGAAAGTCAGGCACAGCAAACATAGGCAAAAACACGCTTATCTCCCCAGCGCTTGGCAGCTAACACAACGGAGCCCATATTGTCTCGCAGTTGGCTTATCAGATCTTTAAGGGTTTTTTCTTGAGCTCAGTCAGGTTTTTTTCTCTCTGTTTACCTGGTTAAATGTACATATCAAACAAAACACATATCAAGGAATAAGGACAGTGTGTCCTGTTGGACTCATCTATGCGATCAGATGTTCTTTCATATAAAAAAAGTTCTACGTCCCTGATAAAAAATAAAGTTTAAAATATATCTGGATCCTGCTAATCCACCGCACTCCCCATTTCCAAGTGCTCAGCCTTGCCGGGTGTTAAGTGCTGTTGTTTTAACTGTGTCACCTAACCTTACCGGGCTGCACAGACCCACCACTGACATATGCGCTAACCAAACACTGCAGCACAAAGGCTACAAACAACGCATGTTGATTCAATTGGTGGCAGAAACCAGAGGTGTGTGTTGAGGGAACAGAGTGTACTTGTGCTAGGGGGGTTGCTAAATCCCAATGGCTAGCCTTGGCCCCCCTGAAGCTAGTGGGCTTATCATAACATAGTTGGCCCTTGCATGCACCAGGCTTGTCCTAATCCCACTTCATCATTCATTTCAAGAGACATTGTTGAGATTCCGATGAGCCAGTTGTGGACAGCGGGGTGAAAACAGGGGTGCTTGCATATGCACGACGTGTGTGTGTGTGTGTGTGTGTGTGTGTGTGTGTGTGTGTGTGTGTGTGTGTGTGTGTGTGTGTGTGTGTGTGTGTGTGTGTGTGTGTGTGTGTGTGTGTGTGTGTGTGTGCACATGCGTCGTTCACATGTGTGAGCCTATTGTTTTGAATGTGTATGCGCATTTGTGTGTGCGGGTGTGTGCGTGTGTGTCTGCGCGTGTTCCAGACTATTACTCCACCCATTTTTACTTTAATCCAGGGCCTGCCTTTTGAGCCTTGTGAGTGATGTCATCACTGACAGGAAGTTCATTATAAAGTTAGTCAGGGAG
This sequence comes from Melanogrammus aeglefinus, assembly GCA_900291075.1. Lineage (NCBI taxonomy): Eukaryota > Metazoa > Chordata > Actinopteri > Gadiformes > Gadidae > Melanogrammus > Melanogrammus aeglefinus. The sequence goes on from OLKM01000150.1 coordinate 16,172, forward strand.
GGAGATAAGCAGATACATTCAGAGAACACAAAGCTGGGCACAAAAGACATTCTGTCTTCCTCGTCTGTGACTGTAGTAGTCCTTTGATAAAAAGGTCTGTCTCCTGTTGTGCTTCATGAGTCAGACCAAAGTCCTGTCTGGTAACTGAAGAAAACATTTGAATAAGGGGATGAACCTTCTCTCTTTTAAATTAATCAATTTGACTTCCCTGCCTCTCCTCACACTCTACAACAATCTTGACTTCTACCTCACCATTCTTGGATCAGCTGATGCCCTGCTCAGAGGAAGGGTGTGGCATGGTGCTGGCTGAGAGGCTGTGTGCAAGACTCTGTCATTAGTGTAAATGATTCATGCGGCGTGGAGGTCAGAGGGTTGACGACCTCTACCTCTCCAGGCAGTTAGGAGTGCACATATTCAGCCAGTGGTCAAAGTTCACAGCCAGATAAGGGCAGGAGCAAAAGGTTTAGCTCTGGGCTGTGGGAGTGACGTCAGCCAGCGACAGGGCTTTTGTATCAGGAAGTGTGACAGAGAAACCACCCAGAGGCCATTTTGCTTCGATCCTATGCCGCATACGCGGAATTAGGTCATGGTCTGTAGCAAGTAATTAATCACTCAATCAAAATGAATGAATGTCCATGACTGCCTACGCTGTACTCAGGTGATAATGGCCACCGCTAGCAGCAGCAAAACCACTTTCTCAGGGAGAGTACTACAGAAGTAAAATAACAAGCAAGGCTCAGTGTGACACATCTCCGTGTATTATGGTCTGGAGTGTGGTTCTGTCTACCATACCCCCCAGCCAGCCCCCCCCCCCCCACACACACACACACACACACACACACACACACACACACACACACACACACACACACACACACACACACACACACACACACACACACACACACACACACACACACACACACACACACACACACATACACACTTTGCTCTGGCCTCGGAAACAAAACACAAATCCCTAGGCAACCGGTGCCTGTCAACCCTTAACTCAAAATGTAAATATGACCATATTACAACACGCCGAGCGATGCTAACCCGACCGCGCGTCGAGAGTGCTCCGGCTGCCTCTCGTATTAATCACTTCCTTCCATCGGGGGCGCAACTTCTGGGAAACGCAGAGGATCTTTGATATAAATCAGCCTGGCTGGCGCACAGGTAAAGGCTTTGTCTATTTACATAACGCAATATAATCAAAAGCAGCAATAGCGAGTCATGCTTGCGTCATCACCATCACCACGGCCAACGGGTGGAGCCGCCTGGCCGGGTGCTTCACTGATGATGATGACAGGAAGTGCTTAGGGGGACCCTACTGCATCATCTGCCCAGAGAGGAAGTCTGTGAGAGGTAAGTATCCCAGTCTAAACTATGACTCTGTTTTCCAGGGACAGCGCAATACACATTGTAAGGCAGGGATTTTGACCCAGTTTTGGGATAAACAAACGCTTAAAGGCTTTCTTTCAAGGGGTATACACAGGCGCGCCCCCATGTACAGACGCAAACACACACTCACACACACACACACACACACACACACACACACACACATCTGTGTGCGTGTGGTGAGAAGCTGGTGGGACAGACAGCTGTGGTATGAGAATGTTACAGTGGACAGCAGGGTTCTGGTTACACGGTCTCTGAGCCAGCGCGTAACTCAACATGACTTACTCAAACACATGTAGTTTGCTCAAAGCCTTGTTCCCGGTGTTCCCTGTTCTGTATACAGGATGTGAATGATATTTATATCACTAGTTGTACCTTTCCTATACTTATATATAGACTCACCCAGAGCTTTTTATGTTCATAAATTCATAGCAAAATTATTATGTAGCACTGTGGCCGAATATTTGAAATCATGTATACATATATCATGGAGTCATGTATTCTGCAGCTATCCTTGGTATTGCATTTGAAACCATTGGAAAACCAATACTTTTGGCATTCAGCCGGTAAGGAGCCCATGTTTTGGCATTGAGCCGGTAAGTATTCCAGGTTCTTCCGGAGTCAGAGGAGAGGGTCAGGGTTTCACTTGTATGTAGCGTTCTATCAGTCTGAGGTTACAGCTCACTGATGTGGGACCTCTCTCCCCTGCTCCTGGGAGACTCCAACGAACACAGAAACACACGCAGAGCCCCCCTCCCCCCCCTGATACAGATCTCAGATGTTGTTGTCTGAACCCTGGAGAGAGATAGAGCCTCCAGACACAGCATCTGCTCTAAAGAGACGGAAAGAAGAGCAGGTAGCTGGTAATGTACTAAGACATAGATCAGTGTCTGCTGACTTCGGAATCACCGCTCTCACCACACAATGCTAGAAAAACACATGGCACATGAGGAACGCAGCAAAGGTCCATCAACTTGGAGTCATTAGGTGAGCGAAGGTGATGTGTCTTTCTATGTGTTGGCACTTTGAGTGTTGTATCTTAATGTGTGTGTGTGTGTGTGTGTGTGTGTGTGTGTGTGTGTGTGTGTGTGTGTGTGTGTGTGTGTGTGTGTGTGTGTGTGTGTGTGTGTGTGTGTGTGTGTGTGTGTGTGTGTGTGTGTGTGTGTGTGTGTGTGTGTG
>OLKM01000150.1:24092-26592 GCA_900291075.1 Melanogrammus aeglefinus
TGGAGATTCAATCCCTATCCCCAAAATCTGCTGAGTGCTTAACTAGTGGAGGCATACCGAGCCTGAGGCAGATAAAATTGCCGGTCATTGAAAGAGGTCCAAGCCATTCCTCTGACAGCTCCTATCCGCTCTTGTCCCTCTATCATAACTGGAAGCAACCCAGCTCCGCAGTGCTGAGGCAACAACAACAAGTTAACTTCCTCCGGTTCCTTCCTGCGGTGGGAATATCCATATACTGCATCATTAGGTCAATAAAAAAGATAGTGGCTATCGTAAAAAACGTCAGGTGTTGATTTTTTGAGTATGGGTTTATTGTGTTCAAATGCGTTAAAACAATAAACAACGCGTGGGTGTGGGAAGGTGTGTGTGTACATGCATATCTATTGTGTGTGTGTTTGAGTATGTGTGTCTATGTGTGTGTGTGTGTGTCTGCACGAGCATAATTCATGTGTGTGTGTGTGTGTGTGTGTGTGTGTGTGTGTGTGTGTGTGTGTGTGTGTGTGTGTGTGTGTGTGTGTGTGTGTGTGTGTGTGTGTGTGTGTGTGTGTGTGTGCGCGTGTGCTTGCGTGCATGTGTGTGTGTATATGAATACGTGTGTGTGTGTGTGTGTGTGCGTGAGCCCGTGTGAGCGTTAGTATAAACAGTGCAGGAGTAACACCATAAGAGGGCCTATGGCAGAGGACTGGGGAGCCGGGCAGACAGTACTTCACCGGAGTGCGTCAGCTCAGCGCTGAGCCAGTAGCTGTGAGCAGAAGCAGCCATGACACTTGCAGTGACTCCAAACCGTCTTGTCCGATTGTTATTTGGAGTAACACCAGGACATAAACACAAGAATCAAGTTTAAAATAATAGTAATCATGGCAATAAATGTCATTATTATTACTGTTATTATTATAAGTATGGCTATACAAGTCACACAGACACACACCCACATACACACACAAATACCTACCCACACACCTACCCACGCACCTACCCATGCACGCACTCACACACACACACACGCGCCACCACTCCTTCCTATCTGCTTGCATTTTGTGCTGCTCAGACCTTTGCACATGGTGCGTGGGGGCGCGACCACGACGTCGACGAGGAGAGGAGGAACTACGTCACCTCGCTGAGGAAGTCAGCGTAACATCGGTGACCGGCCAACACCAGCTGGGGCATCCAACCAATCAAGGCTCAGGCTCAGAGAGGGTCGCACAGGGACGAATTTAAACGCATAAACCTCAGCCTCCCTCCGTGATTCATGTGGAAAAAGCGAGGGATGAAAAAAGAAACAGAGGAAGGGGAAGGGAATTTGAGGGGAGGGATGTATCAGAGACTAGTCACAGGGGTGAGACCTGGAGAGAGGCAACCCACTCTCACCACAGAAGAGAAAGAAAAGAACTTGAGTCACGGTGGATTTTTGTCCTGGGATCTGGTCTCTGGTGTGGTCTGGGAAAGGAATCTAGCACTCCTGTGTCCCGGGGATCTGAAAATGGGCCCAGCTAGCCACCGTAGAGAACACACACACACACGCACACACACACACACACACACACACACACACACACACACACACACACACACACACACACACACACACACACACACACACACGCACACACGCACACACACACACACACACACACCAACACGCACGCACACACACACACCACACACACACATACACACACACACCACACACACACACACACACACCACACACACACGCACCACGCACGACGCACGCACGCGCGCGCACGCACGCGCGCGCACGCACGCACGCACACACACACACACACACACACACACACACACACACACACACACACACACACACACACACACACCATGTGAACACGCACACACCATAGTGAAAATTAGGAAACTGACAGCTGCTTTGACAGACCACATGATTATCCACATTGTTATGCATGACACAAAGGAGAACACCTTGTCTTGTATACCATTTTAATGGTCACTCCCAATATCACCCCAGAGAGGGTGTGAGAACAGCATTTTTGTGACACACTTGACATTTTTTTTTGTTTGAGAAAAGTTCTGTATTTAGTTGTTTATATGTGAATTCTGTATGCATCTGTATAGTGTGTTCAACGACGTGACGTTCTGATGTTAGGCTGTGTTTGGGTACACATCGTGCTTGTTGTTGAACGTCACCTGCCCTATACGTTGCGTAATACATTTACTGTGGCGCTGCGGAAGTGGAGAAGAGCATAAACGCTGTTGTTTACAAAGGAAAAACACTACCTAGGGGTCGGCTTAGCTCAGGAGGTAACGCAGTTGTCTTGTAACCGTAAAGGTTCCTAGTTCTATCCCCAGCTCCCCCTAGCTGAGTGTGGATGTGTCCCTGAGCAATACACTTAACCCTAATTGCCCCTGACGAGCTGGCTGTCGCCTTGCATGGTTGACTCTGCCGTCGGTGTGTCAATGTGTGTATTAAACGATGTAAGTCGCTTTGGATAAAAGCGTCTGCTAAATGCCCTTAATGTAAATG